>CALNHX010009731.1:0-46897 GCA_940337035.1 Agriotes lineatus
GACAGTAATTGCAAAATGCTAAAGACTGTACACAAACAACTGTAAACAAACTTTAAATGGCACCTACTGTTTTAGAAGTAGACAAAATGGCATACTAGAGCCTGTAACCGCTCTGACGGACGATTAGAGGCGTTTTGGGTATCATATCGATAGTAGAAACGCTCTTAGATTTTTTAGTTTAGTAGTACTATTTTGGTGTTTGAACGCGACTGCATAATGGCCTCATAATGTTACTAGCAGTATGTAACATATTATAATTAATAGACAGTAATTGCAAAATGCTAAAGACTGTACACAAACAACTGTAAACAAACTTTAAATGGCACCTACTGTTTTAGAAGTAGACAAAATGGCATACTAGAGCCTGTAACCGCTCTGACGGACGATTAGAGGCGTTTTGGGTATCATATCGATAGTAGAAACGCTCTTAGATTTTTTAGTTTAGTAGTACTATTTTGGTGTTTGAGCGCGACTGCATAATGGCCTCATAATGTTACTAGCAGTATGTAACATATTATAATTAATAGACAGTAATTGCAAAATGCTAAAGACTGTACACAAACAACTGTAAACAAACTTTAAATGGCACCTACTGTTTTAGAAGTAGACAAAATGGCATACTAGAGCCTGTAACCGCTCTGACGGACGATTAGAGGCGTTTTGGGTATCATATCGATAGTAGAAACGCTCTTAGATTTTTTGTTTGAACGCGACTGCATAATGGCCTCATAATGTTACTAGCAGTATGTAACATATTATAATTAATAGACAGTAATTGCAAAATGCTAAAGACTGTACACAAACAACTGTAAACAAACTTTAAATGGCACCTACTGTTTTAGAAGTAGACAAAATGGCATACTAGAGCCTGTAACCGCTCTGACGGACGATTAGAGGCGTTTTGGGTATCATATCGATAGTAGAAACGCTCTTAGATTTTTTAGTTTAGTAGTACTATTTTGGGGGGGGGGGGGGGGGGGGGGGGTGTTTGAGCGCGACTGCATAATGGCCTCATAATGTTACTAGCAGTATGTAACATATTATAATTAATAGACAGTAATTGCAAAATGCTAAAGACTGTACACAAACAACTGTAAACAAACTTTAAATGGCACCTACTGTTTTAGAAGTAGACAAAATGGCATACTAGAGCCTGTAACCGCTCTGACGGACGATTAGAGGCGTTTTGGGTATCATATCGATAGTAGAAACGCTCTTAGATTTTTTAGTTTAGTAGTACTATTTTGGTGTTTGAGCGCGACTGCATAATGGCCTCATAATGTTACTAGCAGTATGTAACATATTATAATTAATAGACAGTAATTGCAAAATGCTAAAGACTGTACACAAACAACTGTAAACAAACTTTATATGGCACCTACTATTTTAGAAGTAGACAAAATGGCATACTAGAGCCTGTAACCGCTCTGACGGACGATTAGAGGCGTTTTGGGTATCATATCGATAGTAGAAACGCTCTTAGATTCTTTAGTTTAGTAGTACTATTTTGGTGTTTGAACGCGACTGCATAATGGCCTCATAATGTTACTAGCAGTATGTAACATATTATAATTAATAGACAGTAATTGCAAAATGCTAAAGATTGTACACAAACAACTGTAAACAAACTTTATATGGCACCTACTATTTTAGAAGTAGACAAAATGGCATACTAGAGCCTGTAACCGCTCTGACGGACGATTAGAGGCGTTTTGGGTATCATATCGATAGTAGAAACGCTCTTAGATTTTTTATTTTAGTAGTACTATTTCGGTGTCTGAGCGCGACTGCATAATGGCCTCAGAATGTTACTAGCAGTATGTAACATATTATAATTAATAGACAGTAATTGCAGAACGCTAAAGACTGTACACAAACAACTGTAAACAAACTTTAAATGGCACCTACTGTTTTAGAAGTAGACAAAATGGCATACTAGAGCCTGTAACCGCTCTGACGGACGATTAGAGGCGTTTTGGGTATCATATCGATAGTAGAAACGCTCTTAGATTTTTTAGTTTAGTAGTACTATTTTGGTGTTTGAGCGCGACTGCATAATGGCCTCATAATGTTACTAGCAGTATGTAACATATTATAATTAATAGACAGTAATTGCAAAATGCTAAAGACTGTACACAAACAACTGTAAACAAACTTTATATGGCACCTACTATTTTAGAAGTAGACAAAATGGCATACTAGAGCCTGTAACCGCTCTGACGGACGATTAGAGGCGTTTTGGGTATCATATCGATAGTAGAAACGCTCTTAGATTCTTTAGTTTAGTAGTACTATTTTGGTGTTTGAACGCGACTGCATAATGGCCTCATAATGTTACTAGCAGTATGTAACATATTATAATTAATAGACAGTAATTGCAAAATGCTAAAGACTGTACACAAACAACTGTAAACAAACTTTATATGGCACCTACTATTTTAGAAGTAGACAAAATGGCATACTAGAGCCTGTAACCGCTCTGACGGACGATTAGAGGCGTTTTGGGTATCATATCGATAGTAGAAACGCTCTTAGATTTTTTATTTTAGTAGTACTATTTCGGTGTCTGAGCGCGACTGCATAATGGCCTCAGAATGTTACTAGCAGTATGTAACATATTATAATTAATAGACAGTAATTGCAGAACGCTAAAGACTGTACACAAACAACTGTAAACTAACTTTAAATGCATAGGAATGGCATCTACTGTTTGAGAAGTAGAAAAAATGGCAAACTAGAGCCTGTATACGCTCTGACGGACGATCTGAGACGTTTTGGGTATCATTTCGATAATAGAAACGTTCTTAGATTTTTTATTTTAGTAGTACTATTTCAGTGTCTGAGCGCGACTGCATAATGGCCTCAGAATGTTACTAGCAGTATGTAACATATTATAATTAATAGACAGTAATTGCAAAATGCTAAAGACTGTACACAAACAACTGTAAACAAACTTTATATGGCACCTACTGTTTTAGAAGTAGACAAAATGGCATACTAGAGCCTGTAACCGCTCTGACGGACGATTAGAGGCGTTTTGGGTATCATATCGATAGTAGAAACGCTCTTAGATTTTTTAGTTTAGTAGTACTATTTTGGTGTTTGAACGCGACTGCATAATGGCCTCATAATGTTACTAGCAGTATGTAACATATTATAATTAATAGACAGTAATTGCAAAATGCTAAAGACTGTACACAAACAACTGTAAACAAACTTTAAATGGCACCTACTGTTTTAGAAGTAGACAAAATGGCATACTAGAGCCTGTAACCGCTCTGACGGACGATTAGAGGCGTTTTGGGTATCATATCGATAGTAGAAACGCTCTTAGATTTTTTAGTTTAGTAGTACTATTTTGGTGTTTGAGCGCGACTGCATAATGGCCTCATAATGTTACTAGCAGTATGTAACATATTATATTATATAGACAGTAATTGCAAAATGCTAAAGACTGTACACAAACAACTGTAAACAAACTTTATATGGCACCTACTGTTTTAGAAGTAGACAAAATGGCATACTAGAGCCTGTAACCGCTCTGACGGACGATTAGAGGCGTTTTGGGTATCATATCGATAGTAGAAACGCTCTTAGATTTTTTAGTTTAGTAGTACTATTTTGGTGTTTGAACGCGACTGCATAATGGCCTCATAATGTTACTAGCAGTATGTAACATATTATAATTAATAGACAGTAATTGCAAAATGCTAAAGACTGTACACAAACAACTGTAAACAAACTTTAAATGGCACCTACTGTTTTAGAAGTAGACAAAATTGCATACTAGAGCCTGTAACCGCTCTGACGGACGATTAGAGGCGTTTTGGGTATCATATCGAAAGTAGAAACGCTCTTAGATTTTTTAGTTTAGTAGTACTATTTTGGTGTTTGAGCGCGACTGCATAATGGCCTCATAATGTTACTAGCAGTATGTAACATATTATAATTAATAGACAGTAATTGCAAAATGCTAAAGACTGTACACAAACAACTGTAAACAAACTTTAAATGGCACCTACTGTTTTAGAAGTAGACAAAATGGCATACTAGAGCCTGTAACCGCTCTGACGGACGATTAGAGGCGTTTTGGGTATCATATCGATAGTAGAAACGCTCTTAGATTTTTTAGTTTAGTAGTACTATTTTGGTGTTTGAACGCGACTGCATAATGGCCTCATAATGTTACTAGCAGTATGTAACATATTATAATTAATAGACAGTAATTGCAAAATGCTAAAGACTGTACACAAACAACTGTAAACAAACTTTAAATGGCACCTACTGTTTTAGAAGTAGACAAAATGGCATACTAGAGCCTGTAACCGCTCTGACGGACGATTAGAGGCGTTTTGGGTATCATATCGATAGTAGAAACGCTCTTAGATTTTTTAGTTTAGTAGTACTATTTTGGTGTTTGAACGCGACTGCATAATGGCCTCATAATGTTACTAGCAGTATGTAACATATTATAATTAATAGACAGTAATTGCAAAATGCTAAAGACTGTACACAAACAACTGTAAACAAACTTTAAATGGCACCTACTGTTTTAGAAGTAGACAAAATGGCATACTAGAGCCTGTAACCGCTCTGACGGACGATAGAGGCGTTTTGGGTATCATATCGATAGTAGAAACGCTCTTAGATTTTTTAGTTTAGTAGTACTATTTTGGTGTTTGAGCGCGACTGCATAATGGCCTCATAATGTTACTAGCAGTATGTAACATATTATAATTAATAGACAGTAATTGCAAAATGCTAAAGACTGTACACAAACAACTGTAAACAAACTTTAAATGGCACCTACTGTTTTAGAAGTAGACAAAATGGCATACTAGAGCCTGTAACCGCTCTGACGGACGATTAGAGGCGTTTTGGGTATCATATCGATAGTAGAAACGCTCTTAGATTTTTTAGTTTAGTAGTACTATTTTGGTGTTTGAACGCGACTGCATAATGGCCTCATAATGTTACTAGCAGTATGTAACATATTATAATTAATAGACAGTAATTGCAAAATGCTAAAGACTGTACACAAACAACTGTAAACAAACTTTAAATGGCACGTACTGTTTTAGAAGTAGACAAAATGGCATACTAGAGCCTGTAACCGCTCTGACGGACGATTAGAGGCGTTTTGGGTATCATATCGATAGTAGAAACGCTCTTAGATTTTTTAGTTTAGTAGTACTATTTTGGTGTTTGAGCGCGACTGCATAATGGCCTCATAATGTTACTAGCAGTATGTAACATATTATAATTAATAGACAGTAATTGCAAAATGCTAAAGACTGTACACAAACAACTGTAAACAAACTTTAAATGGCACCTACTGTTTTAGAAGTAGACAAAATGGCATACTAGAGCCTGTAACCGCTCTGACGGACGATTAGAGGCGTTTTGGGTATCATATCGATAGTAGAAACGCTCTTAGATTTTTTAGTTTAGTAGTACTATTTTGGTGTTTGAGCGCGACTGCATAATGGCCTCATAATGTTACTAGCAGTATGTAACATATTATAATTAATAGACAGTAATTGCAAAATGCTAAAGACTGTACACAAACAACTGTAAACAAACTTTATATGGCACCTACTATTTTAGAAGTAGACAAAATGGCATACTAGAGCCTGTAACCGCTCTGACGGACGATTAGAGGCGTTTTGGGTATCATATCGATAGTAGAAACGCTCTTAGATTCTTTAGTTTAGTAGTACTATTTTGGTGTTTGAACGCGACTGCATAATGGCCTCATAATGTTACTAGCAGTATGTAACATATTATAATTAATAGACAGTAATTGCAAAATGCTAAAGACTGTACACAAACAACTGTAAACAAACTTTATATGGCACCTACTATTTTAGAAGTAGACAAAATGGCATACTAGAGCCTGTAACCGCTCTGACGGACGATTAGAGGCGTTTTGGGTATCATATCGATAGTAGAAACGCTCTTAGATTTTTTATTTTAGTAGTACTATTTCGGTGTCTGAGCGCGACTGCATAATGGCCTCAGAATGTTACTAGCAGTATGTAACATATTATAATTAATAGACAGTAATTGCAGAACGCTAAAGACTGTACACAAACAACTGTAAACTAACTTTAAATGCATAGGAATGGCATCTACTGTTTGAGAAGTAGAAAAAATGGCAAACTAGAGCCTGTATACGCTCTGACGGACGATCTGAGACGTTTTGGGTATCATTTCGATAATAGAAACGTTCTTAGATTTTTTATTTTAGTAGTACTATTTCAGTGTCTGAGCGCGACTGCATAATGGCCTCAGAATGTTACTAGCAGTATGTAACATATTATAATTAATAGACAGTAATTGCAAAATGCTAAAGACTGTACACAAACAACTGTAAACAAACTTTATATGGCACCTACTGTTTTAGAAGTAGACAAAATGGCATACTAGAGCCTGTAACCGCTCTGACGGACGATTAGAGGCGTTTTGGGTATCATATCGATAGTAGAAACGCTCTTAGATTTTTTAGTTTAGTAGTACTATTTTGGTGTTTGAACGCGACTGCATAATGGCCTCATAATGTTACTAGCAGTATGTAACATATTATAATTAATAGACAGTAATTGCAAAATGCTAAAGACTGTACACAAACAACTGTAAACAAACTTTAAATGGCACCTACTGTTTTAGAAGTAGACAAAATGGCATACTAGAGCCTGTAACCGCTCTGACGGACGATTAGAGGCGTTTTGGGTATCATATCGATAGTAGAAACGCTCTTAGATTTTTTAGTTTAGTAGTACTATTTTGGTGTTTGAGCGCGACTGCATAATGGCCTCATAATGTTACTAGCAGTATGTAACATATTATAATTAATAGACAGTAATTGCAAAATGCTAAAGACTGTACACAAACAACTGTAAACAAACTTTATATGGCACCTACTGTTTTAGAAGTAGACAAAATGGCATACTAGAGCCTGTAACCGCTCTGACGGACGATTAGAGGCGTTTTGGGTATCATATCGATAGTAGAAACGCTCTTAGATTTTTTAGTTTAGTAGTACTATTTTGGTGTTTGAACGCGACTGCATAATGGCCTCATAATGTTACTAGCAGTATGTAACATATTATAATTAATAGACAGTAATTGCAAAATGCTAAAGACTGTACACAAACAACTGTAAACAAACTTTAAATGGCACCTACTGTTTTAGAAGTAGACAAAATTGCATACTAGAGCCTGTAACCGCTCTGACGGACGATTAGAGGCGTTTTGGGTATCATATCGAAAGTAGAAACGCTCTTAGATTTTTTAGTTTAGTAGTACTATTTTGGTGTTTGAGCGCGACTGCATAATGGCCTCATAATGTTACTAGCAGTATGTAACATATTATAATTAATAGACAGTAATTGCAAAATGCTAAAGACTGTACACAAACAACTGTAAACAAACTTTAAATGGCACCTACTGTTTTAGAAGTAGACAAAATGGCATACTAGAGCCTGTAACCGCTCTGACGGACGATTAGAGGCGTTTTGGGTATCATATCGATAGTAGAAACGCTCTTAGATTTTTTAGTTTAGTAGTACTATTTTGGTGTTTGAACGCGACTGCATAATGGCCTCATAATGTTACTAGCAGTATGTAACATATTATAATTAATAGACAGTAATTGCAAAATGCTAAAGACTGTACACAAACAACTGTAAACAAACTTTAAATGGCACCTACTGTTTTAGAAGTAGACAAAATGGCATACTAGAGCCTGTAACCGCTCTGACGGACGATTAGAGGCGTTTTGGGTATCATATCGATAGTAGAAACGCTCTTAGATTTTTTAGTTTAGTAGTACTATTTTGGTGTTTGAACGCGACTGCATAATGGCCTCATAATGTTACTAGCAGTATGTAACATATTATAATTAATAGACAGTAATTGCAAAATGCTAAAGACTGTACACAAACAACTGTAAACAAACTTTAAATGGCACCTACTGTTTTAGAAGTAGACAAAATGACATACTAGAGCCTGTAACCGCTCTGACGGACGATTAGAGGCGTTTTGGGTATCATATCGATAGTAGAAACGCTCTTAGATTTTTTAGTTTAGTAGTACTATTTTGGTGTTTGAGCGCGACTGCATAATGGCCTCATAATGTTACTAGCAGTATGTAACATATTATAATTAATAGACAGTAATTGCAAAATGCTAAAGACTGTACACAAACAACTGTAAACAAACTTTAAATGGCACCTACTGTTTTAGAAGTAGACAAAATGGCATACTAGAGCCTGTAACCGCTCTGACGGACGATTAGAGGCGTTTTGGGTATCATATCGATAGTAGAAACGCTCTTAGATTTTTTAGTTTAGTAGTACTATTTTGGTGTTTGAGCGCGACTGCATAATGGCCTCATAATGTTACTAGCAGTATGTAACATATTATAATTAATAGACAGTAATTGCAAAATGCTAAAGACTGTACACAAACAACTGTAAACAAACTTTATATGGCACCTACTGTTTTAGAAGTAGACAAAATGGCATACTAGAGCCTGTAACCGCTCTGACGGACGATTAGAGGCGTTTTGGGTATCATATCGATAGTAGAAACGCTCTTAGATTTTTTAGTTTAGTAGTACTATTTTGGTGTTTGAACGCGACTGCATAATGGCCTCATAATGTTACTAGCAGTATGTAACATATTATAATTAATAGACAGTAATTGCAAAATGCTAAAGACTGTACACAAACAACTGTAAACAAACTTTAAATGGCACCTACTGTTTTAGAAGTAGACAAAATGGCATACTAGAGCCTGTAACCGCTCTGACGGACGATTAGAGGCGTTTTGGGTATCATATCGAAAGTAGAAACGCTCTTAGATTTTTTAGTTTAGTAGTACTATTTTGGTGTTTGAGCGCGACTGCATAATGGCCTCATAATGTTACTAGCAGTATGTAACATATTATAATTAATAGACAGTAATTGCAAAATGCTAAAGACTGTACACAAACAACTGTAAACAAACTTTAAATGGCACCTACTGTTTTAGAAGTAGACAAAATGGCATACTAGAGCCTGTAACCGCTCTGACGGACGATTAGAGGCGTTTTGGGTATCATATCGATAGTAGAAACGCTCTTAGATTTTTTAGTTTAGTAGTACTATTTTGGTGTTTGAGCGCGACTGCATAATGGCCTCATAATGTTACTAGCAGTATGTAACATATTATAATTAATAGACAGTAATTGCAAAATGCTAAAGACTGTACACAAACAACTGTAAACAAACTTTATATGGCACCTACTGTTTTAGAAGTAGACAAAATGGCATACTAGAGCCTGTAACCGCTCTGACGGACGATTAGAGGCGTTTTGGGTATCATATCGATAGTAGAAACGCTCTTAGATTTTTTAGTTTAGTAGTACTATTTTGGTGTTTGAGCGCGACTGCATAATGGCCTCATAATGTTACTAGCAGTATGTAACATATTATAATTAATAGACAGTAATTGCAAAATGCTAAAGACTGTACACAAACAACTGTAAACAAACTTTAAATGGCACCTACTGTTTTAGAAGTAGACAAAATGGCATACTAGAGCCTGTAACCGCTCTGACGGACGATTAGAGGCGTTTTGGGTATCATATCGATAGTAGAAACGCTCTTAGATTTTTTAGTTTAGTAGTACTATTTTGGTGTTTGAGCGCGACTGCATAATGGCCTCATAATGTTACTAGCAGTATGTAACATATTATAATTAATAGACAGTAATTGCAAAATGCTAAAGACTGTACACAAACAACTGTAAACAAACTTTATATGGCACCTACTGTTTTAGAAGTAGACAAAATGGCATACTAGAGCCTGTAACCGCTCTGACGGACGATTAGAGGCGTTTTGGGTATCATATCGATAGTAGAAACGCTCTTAGATTTTTTAGTTTAGTAGTACTATTTTGGTGTTTGAGCGCGACTGCATAATGGCCTCATAATGTTACTAGCAGTATGTAACATATTATAATTAATAGACAGTAATTGCAAAATGCTAAAGACTGTACACAAACAACTGTAAACAAACTTTATATGGCACCTACTGTTTTAGAAGTAGACAAAATGGCATACTAGAGCCTGTAACCGCTCTGACGGACGATTAGAGGCGTTTTGGGTATCATATCGATAGTAGAAACGCTCTTAGATTTTTTAGTTTAGTAGTACTATTTTGGTGTTTGAACGCGACTGCATAATGGCCTCATAATGTTACTAGCAGTATGTAACATATTATAATTAATAGACAGTAATTGCAAAATGCTAAAGACTGTACACAAACAACTGTAAACAAACTTTAAATGGCACCTACTGTTTTAGAAGTAGACAAAATGGCATACTAGAGCCTGTAACCGCTCTGACGGACGATTAGAGGCGTTTTGGGTATCATATCGAAAGTAGAAACGCTCTTAGATTTTTTAGTTTAGTAGTACTATTTTGGTGTTTGAGCGCGACTGCATAATGGCCTCATAATGTTACTAGCAGTATGTAACATATTATAATTAATAGACAGTAATTGCAAAATGCTAAAGACTGTACACAAACAACTGTAAACAAACTTTAAATGGCACCTACTGTTTTAGAAGTAGACAAAATGGCATACTAGAGCCTGTAACCGCTCTGACGGACGATTAGAGGCGTTTTGGGTATCATATCGATAGTAGAAACGCTCTTAGATTTTTTAGTTTAGTAGTACTATTTTGGTGTTTGAGCGCGACTGCATAATGGCCTCATAATGTTACTAGCAGTATGTAACATATTATAATTAATAGACAGTAATTGCAGAATGCTAAAGACTGTACACAAACAACTGTAAACAAACTTTATATGGCACCTACTGTTTTAGAAGTAGACAAAATGGCATACTAGAGCCTGTAACCGCTCTGACGGACGATTAGAGGCGTTTTGGGTATCATATCGATAGTAGAAACGCTCTTAGATTTTTTAGTTTAGTAGTACTATTTTGGTGTTTGAGCGCGACTGCATAATGGCCTCATAATGTTACTAGCAGTATGTAACATATTATAATTAATAGACAGTAATTGCAAAATGCTAAAGACTGTACACAAACAACTGTAAACAAACTTTAAATGGCACCTACTGTTTTAGAAGTAGACAAAATGGCATACTAGAGCCTGTAACCGCTCTGACGGACGATTAGAGGCGTTTTGGGTATCATATCGATAGTAGAAACGCTCTTAGATTTTTTAGTTTAGTAGTACTATTTTGGTGTTTGAGCGCGACTGCATAATGGCCTCATAATGTTACTAGCAGTATGTAACATATTATAATTAATAGACAGTAATTGCAAAATGCTAAAGACTGTACACAAACAACTGTAAACAAACTTTATATGGCACCTACTGTTTTAGAAGTAGACAAAATGGCATACTAGAGCCTGTAACCGCTCTGACGGACGATTAGAGGCGTTTTGGGTATCATATCGATAGTAGAAACGCTCTTAGATTTTTTAGTTTAGTAGTACTATTTTGGTGTTTGAGCGCGACTGCATAATGGCCTCATAATGTTACTAGCAGTATGTAACATATTATAATTAATAGACAGTAATTGCAAAATGCTAAAGACTGTACACAAACAACTGTAAACAAACTTTAAATGGCACCTACTGTTTTAGAAGTAGACAAAATGGCATACTAGAGCCTGTAACCGCTCTGACGGACGATTAGAGGCGTTTTGGGTATCATATCGATAGTAGAAACGCTCTTAGATTTTTTAGTTTAGTAGTACTATTTTGGTGTTTGAGCGCGACTGCATAATGGCCTCATAATGTTACTAGCAGTATGTAACATATTATAATTAATAGACAGTAATTGCAAAATGCTAAAGACTGTACACAAACAACTGTAAACAAACTTTATATGGCACCTACTGTTTTAGAAGTAGACAAAATGGCATACTAGAGCCTGTAACCGCTCTGACGGACGATTAGAGGCGTTTTGGGTATCATATCGATAGTAGAAACGCTCTTAGATTTTTTAGTTTAGTAGTACTATTTTGGTGTTTGAACGCGACTGCATAATGGCCTCATAATGTTACTAGCAGTATGTAACATATTATAATTAATAGACAGTAATTGCAAAATGCTAAAGACTGTACACAAACAACTGTAAACAAACTTTAAATGGCACCTACTGTTTTAGAAGTAGACAAAATGGCATACTAGAGCCTGTAACCGCTCTGACGGACGATTAGAGGCGTTTTGGGTATCATATCGAAAGTAGAAACGCTCTTAGATTTTTTAGTTTAGTAGTACTATTTTGGTGTTTGAGCGCGACTGCATAATGGCCTCATAATGTTACTAGCAGTATGTAACATATTATAATTAATAGACAGTAATTGCAAAATGCTAAAGACTGTACACAAACAACTGTAAACAAACTTTAAATGGCACCTACTGTTTTAGAAGTAGACAAAATGGCATACTAGAGCCTGTAACCGCTCTGACGGACGATTAGAGGCGTTTTGGGTATCATATCGATAGTAGAAACGCTCTTAGATTTTTTAGTTTAGTAGTACTATTTTGGTGTTTGAGCGCGACTGCATAATGGCCTCATAATGTTACTAGCAGTATGTAACATATTATAATTAATAGACAGTAATTGCAAAATGCTAAAGACTGTACACAAACAACTGTAAACAAACTTTATATGGCACCTACTGTTTTAGAAGTAGACAAAATGGCATACTAGAGCCTGTAACCGCTCTGACGGACGATTAGAGGCGTTTTGGGTATCATATCGATAGTAGAAACGCTCTTAGATTTTTTAGTTTAGTAGTACTATTTTGGTGTTTGAACGCGACTGCATAATGGCCTCATAATGTTACTAGCAGTATGTAACATATTATAATTAATAGACAGTAATTGCAAAATGCTAAAGACTGTACACAAACAACTGTAAACAAACTTTAAATGGCACCTACTGTTTTAGAAGTAGACAAAATGGCATACTAGAGCCTGTAACCGCTCTGACGGACGATTAGAGGCGTTTTGGGTATCATATCGAAAGTAGAAACGCTCTTAGATTTTTTAGTTTAGTAGTACTATTTTGGTGTTTGAGCGCGACTGCATAATGGCCTCATAATGTTACTAGCAGTATGTAACATATTATAATTAATAGACAGTAATTGCAAAATGCTAAAGACTGTACACAAACAACTGTAAACAAACTTTAAATGGCACCTACTGTTTTAGAAGTAGACAAAATGGCATACTAGAGCCTGTAACCGCTCTGACGGACGATTAGAGACGTTTTGGGTATCATTTCGATAGAACTGATATAAAAATTAAATTAGAATTTAACCTTAAAATTTCAAACTCCAATATTAACATATAATCAACAATTATAAAATAAATTCTAAAAAAAAAATGATATAATACAAAAAAACAACAAAACAACAAAGTATACAAAATAAATTGGTAAAATTATCCAGAACAATTAAATTGCATATTCCAATCCACAAATCGAAATTTTAAGGTTAAATTACCTGAATAAAAAATTAAAAAAATCCCCCTTAATAAATAATAAATTTAATGGCATTCAATGAAGAAATAACAACAAATATTCCCGTACAAATCCTAAAGAAAAAGAATAAGACCCTAAATACAACTTACCATGTTGATTATAAGAATATAAATATAGAGTATAACAAGCACTAAAAAAAGAAACCAATATAAGCTCCTAGATTTTTTAATTTAGTAGTACTATTTCGGTGTCTGAGCGTGACTGCATAATGGCCTCAGAATGTTACTAGCAGTATGTAACATATTATAATTAATAGACAGTAATTGCAACATGCTAAAGACTGTACACAAACAACTGTAAACAAACTTTAATTGGCACCTACTGTTTTAGAAGTAGACAAAATGGTATACTAGAGCCTGTAACCGCTCTGACGGGCGATTAGAGACGTTTTGGGTATTATTTCTTAGATTTTTTAATTTAGTAGTACTATTTCGGTGTCTGAGCGTGACGGCATAATGGCCTCAGAATGTTACTAGCAGTATGTAACATATTATAATTAATAGACAGTAATTGCAAAATGCTAAAGACTGTACACAAACAACTGTAAACAAACTTTAAATGGCACCTACTGTTTTAAAAGTATACAAAATGGCATACGAGAGCCTGTAACCGCTCTGACGGACGATTAGAGGCGTTTTGGGTATCATTTCGATAGTAGAAACGCTCTTAGATTTTTTAATTTAGTAGTACTATTTCGGTGTCTGAGCGTGACTGCATAATGCCATCAGAATGTTACTAGCAGTATGTAACATATTATAATTAATAGACAGTAATTGCAAAATGCTAAAGACTGTACACAAACAACTGTAAACAAACTTTAAATAGCACCTACTGTTTTAAAAGTAGACAAAATGGCATACTAAAGCCTGTAACCCCTCTGACGGACGATTAGAGACGTTTTGGGTATCATTTCGATAGTAGAAACGCTCTTAGATTTTTTATTTTAGTAGTACTATTTCGGTGTCTGACCGTGACTGCATAATGGCCTCAGAATGTTACTAGCAGTATGTAACATATTATAATTAATAGACAGTAATTGCAACATGCCAAAGACTGTACACAAACAACTGTAAACAAACTTTAAATGGCACTTACTGTTTTAGAAGTAGACAAAATGGCATACTAGAGCCTGTAACCGCTCTGACGGACGATCTGAGACGTTTTGGGTATCATTTCGATAGTAGAGCCGCTCTTAGATTTTTTATTTTAGTAGTACTATTTCAGTGTCTGAGCGCGACTGCATAATGGCCTCAGAATGTTATTAGCAGTATGTAACATATTATAATTAATAGACAGTAATTGCAGAACTCTAAAGACTGTACACAAACCACTGTAAACTAACTTTAGATGCATAGGAATGGCACCTACCGTTTGAGAAGTAGACAAAATAAAATGCTAGAGCCTGTTAACTCTCTGACGGACAATCTGAGACGTTTTGGGTATCATTTCGATAGTAGAAACGCTCTTAGATTTTTTATTTTAGTATTACTATTTCGGTGTCTGAGCGTGACTGCATAATGGCCTCAGAATGTTACTAGCAGTATGTAACATATTATAATTAATAGACAGTAATTGCAAAATGCTAAAGACTGTACACAAACAACTGTAAACAAACTTTAAATGGCACCTACTGTTTTGGAAGTAGACAAAATGGCCTGTAAACGCTCTGACGGAAGATTAGAGACGTTTTGGGTATCATTTCGATAGTAAAAACGCTCTTTGATTTTTTATTTTAGTAGTACTATTTCGGTGTCTGAGCGCGACTGCATAATGGCCTCAGATTGTTATTAGCAGTATGTAACATATTATAATTAATAGACAGTAATTGCAGAACGCTAAATACTGTACACAAACAACTGTAAACTAACTTTAAATGCATAGGAATGGCACCTACCGTTTGAGAAGTAGACAAAATAAAATGCTAGAGCCTGTAAACTCTCTGACGGACAATCTAAGACGTTTTGGGTATCATTTCGATAGTAGAAACGCTCTTAGATTTTTTATTTTAGTAGTACTATTTCGGTGTCTGAGCATGACTGCATAATGGCTTCAGAATGTTACTAGCAGTATGTAACATATTATAATTAATAGACAGTAATTGCAAAATGCTAAAGACTGTACACAAACAACTGTAAACAAACTTTAAATGGCACCTACTGTTTTAGAAGTAGACAAAATGGCATACTAGAGCCTGTAACCGCTCTGACGGACGATTAGAGACGTTTTGGGTATCATTTCGATAGTAGAAACGCTGTTAAATTTTTTAATTTAGTAGTACTATTTCGGTGTCTGAGCGCGACTGCATAATGGCCTCAGAATGTTACTAGCAGTATGTAACATATTATAATTAATAGACAGTAATTGCAGAACGCTAAAGACTGTACACAAATAACTGTAAACTAACTTTAAATGCAAAGGAATGGCTCCTATTGTTTGAGAAGTAGACAAAATGGCATACTAGAGCCTCTGACGGAAGATTAGAGACGTTTTGGGTATCATTTCGATAGTAGAAACGCTCTTAGATTTTTTATTTTAGTAGTACTATTTCGGTGTCTGAGCGTGACTGCATAATGGCCTCAGAATGATACCAGCAGTATGTAACATACTATAATTAATAGACAGTAATTGCAAAATGCTAAAGACTGTACACAAACAACTGTAAACAAACTTTAAATGGCACCTACTGTTTTAGAAGTAGACAAAATGGCATACTAGAGCCTGTAACCGCTCTGACGGACGATTAGAGACGTTTTGGGTATCATTTCGATAGTAGAAACGCTGTTAAATTTTTTAATTTAGTAGTACTATTTCGGTGTCTGAGCGCGACTGCATAATGGCCTCAGAATGTTACTAGCAGTATGTAACATATTATAATTAATAGACAGTAATTGCAGAACGCTAAAGACTGTACACAAATAACTGTAAACTAACTTTAAATGCATAGGAATGGCTCCTACTGTTTGAGAAGTAGACAAAATGGCATACTAGAGCCTCTGACGGAAGATTAGAGACGTTTTGGGTATCATTTCGATAGTAGAAACGCTCTTCGATTTTTTATTTTAGTAGTACTATTTCGGTGTCTGAGCGTGACTGCATAATGGCCTCATAATGTTACTAGCAGTATGTAACATATTATAATTAATAGACAGTAATTGCAAAATGCTAAAGACTGTACACAAACAACTGTAAACAAACTTTAAATGGCACCTACTGTTTTAGAAGTAGACAAAATGGCATACTAGAGCCTGTAACCGCTCTGACGGACGATTAGAGGCGTTTTGGGTATCATATCGATAGTAGAAACGCTCTTAGATTTTTTAGTTTAGTAGTACTATTTTGGTGTTTGAGCGCGACTGCATAATGGCCTCATAATGTTACTAGCAGTATGTAACATATTATAATTAATAGACAGTAATTGCAAAATGCTAAAGACTGTACACAAACAACTGTAAACAAACTTTAAATGGCACCTACTGTTTTAGAAGTAGACAAAATGGCATACTAGAGCCTGTAACCGCTCTGACGGACGATTAGAGGCGTTTTGGGTATCATATCGATAGTAGAAACGCTCTTAGATTTTTTAGTTTAGTAGTACTATTTTGGTGTTTGAACGCGACTGCATAATGGCCTCATAATGTTACTAGCAGTATGTAACATATTATAATTAATAGACAGTAATTGCAAAATGCTAAAGACTGTACACAAACAACTGTAAACAAACTTTAAATGGCACCTACTGTTTTAGAAGTAGACAAAATGGCATACTAGAGCCTGTAACCGCTCTGACGGACGATTAGAGGCGTTTTGGGTATCATATCGATAGTAGAAACGCTCTTAGATTTTTTAGTTTAGTAGTACTATTTTGGTGTTTGAGCGCGACTGCATAATGGCCTCATAATGTTACTAGCAGTATGTAACATATTATAATTAATAGACAGTAATTGCAAAATGCTAAAGACTGTACACAAACAACTGTAAACAAACTTTAAATGGCACCTACTGTTTTAGAAGTAGACAAAATGGCATACTAGAACCTGTAACCGCTCTGACGGACGATTAGAGGCGTTTTGGGTATCATATCGATAGTAGAAACGCTCTTAGATTTTTAAGTTAGTAGTACTATTTTGGTGTTTGAACGCGACTGCATAATGGCCTCATAATGTTACTAGCAGTATGTAACATATTATAATTAATAGACAGTAATTGCAAAATGCTAAAGACTGTACACAAACAACTGTAAACAAACTTTAAATGGCACCTACTGTTTTAGAAGTAGACAAAATGGCATACTAGAGCCTGTAACCGCTCTGACGGACGATTAGAGGCGTTTTGGGTATCATATCGATAGTAGAAACGCTCTTAGATTTTTTAGTTTAGTAGTACTATTTTGGTGTTTGAGCGCGACTGCATAATGGCCTCATAATGTTACTAGCAGTATGTAACATATTATAATTAATAGACAGTAATTGCAAAATGCTAAAGACTGTACACAAACAACTGTAAACAAACTTTAAATGGCACCTACTGTTTTAGAAGTAGACAAAATGGCATACTAGAGCCTGTAACCGCTCTGACGGACGATTAGAGGCGTTTTGGGTATCATATCGATAGTAGAAACGCTCTTAGATTTTTTAGTTTAGTAGTACTATTTTGGTGTTTGAGCGCGACTGCATAATGGCCTCATAATGTTACTAGCAGTATGTAACATATTATAATTAATAGACAGTAATTGCAAAATGCTAAAGACTGTACACAAACAACTGTAAACAAACTTTATATGGCACCTACTATTTTAGAAGTAGACAAAATGGCATACTAGAGCCTGTAACCGCTCTGACGGACGATTAGAGGCGTTTTGGGTATCATATCGATAGTAGAAACGCTCTTAGATTTTTTAGTTTAGTAGTACTATTTTGGTGTTTGAACGCGACTGCATAATGGCCTCATAATGTTACTAGCAGTATGTAACATATTATAATTAATAGACAGTAATTGCAAAATGCTAAAGACTGTACACAAACAACTGTAAACAAACTTTATATGGCACCTACTGTTTTAGAAGTAGACAAAATGGCATACTAGAGCCTGTAACCGCTCTGACGGACGATTAGAGGCGTTTTGGGTATCATATCGATAGTAGAAACGCTCTTAGATTTTTTATTTTAGTAGTACTATTTCGGTGTCTGAGCGCGACTGCATAATGGCCTCAGAATGTTATTAGCAGTATGTAACATATTATAATTAATAGACAGTAATTGCAGAACGCTAAAGACTGTACACAAACAACTGTAAACTAACTTTAAATGCATAGGAATGGCATCTACTGTTTGAGAAGTAGAAAAAATGGCAAACTAGAGCCTGTATACGCTCTGACGGACGATCTGAGACGTTTTGGGTATCATTTCGATAATAGAAACGTTCTTAGATTTTTTATTTTAGTAGTACTATTTCAGTGTCTGAGCGCGACTGCATACTGGCCTCAGAATGTTACTAGCAGTATGTAACATATTATAATTAATAGACAGTAATTGCAAAATGCTAAAGACTGTACACAAACAACTGTAAACAAACTTTATATGGCACCTACTGTTTTAGAAGTAGACAAAATGGCATACTAGAGCCTGTAACCGCTCTGACGGACGATTAGAGGCGTTTTGGGTATCATATCGATAGTAGAAACGCTCTTAGATTTTTTAGTTTAGTAGTACTATTTTGGTGTTTGAACGCGACTGCATAATGGCCTCATAATGTTACTAGCAGTATGTAACATATTATAATTAATAGACAGTAATTGCAAAATGCTAAAGACTGTACACAAACAACTGTAAACAAACTTTAAATGGCACCTACTGTTTTAGAAGTAGACAAAATGGCATACTAGAGCCTGTAACCGCTCTGACGGACGATTAGAAGCGTTTTGGGTATCATATCGATAGTAGAAACGCTCTTAGATTTTTTAGTTTAGTAGTACTATTTTGGTGTTTGAGCGCGACTGCATAATGGCCTCATAATGTTACTAGCAGTATGTAACATATTATAATTAATAGACAGTAATTGCAAAATGCTAAAGACTGTACACAAACAACTGTAAACAAACTTTATATGGCACCTACTGTTTTAGAAGTAGACAAAATGGCATACTAGAGCCTGTAACCGCTCTGACGGACGATTAGAGGCGTTTTGGGTATCATATCGATAGTAGAAACGCTCTTAGATTTTTTAGTTTAGTAGTACTATTTTGGTGTTTGAGCGCGACTGCATAATGGCCTCATAATGTTACTAGCAGTATGTAACATATTATAATTAATAGACAGTAATTGCAAAATGCTAAAGACTGTACACAAACAACTGTAAACAAACTTTAAATGGCACCTACTGTTTTAGAAGTAGACAAAATGGCATACTAGAGCCTGTAACCGCTCTGACGGACGATTAGAGGCGTTTTGGGTATCATATCGATAGTAGAAACGCTCTTAGATTTTTTAGTTTAGTAGTACTATTTTGGTGTTTGAGCGCGACTGCATAATGGCCTCATAATGTTACTAGCAGTATGTAACATATTATAATTAATAGACAGTAATTGCAAAATGCTAAAGACTGTACACAAACAACTGTAAACAAACTTTATATGGCACCTACTGTTTTAGAAGTAGACAAAATGGCATACTAGAGCCTGTAACCGCTCTGACGGACGATTAGAGGCGTTTTGGGTATCATATCGATAGTAGAAACGCTCTTAGATTTTTTAGTTTAGTAGTACTATTTTGGTGTTTGAGCGCGACTGCATAATGGCCTCATAATGTTACTAGCAGTATGTAACATATTATAATAATTAGACAGTAATTGCAAAATGCTAAAGACTGTACACAAACAACTGTAAACAAACTTTAAATGGCACCTACTGTTTTAGAAGTAGACAAAATGGCATACTAGAGCCTGTAACCGCTCTGACGGACGATTAGAGGCGTTTTGGGTATCATATCGATAGTAGAAACGCTCTTAGATTTTTTAGTTTAGTAGTACTATTTTGGTGATTGAGCGCGACTGCATAATGGCCTCATAATGTTACTAGCAGTATGTAACATATTATAATTAATAGACAGTAATTGCAAAATGCTAAAGACTGTACACAAACAACTGTAAACAAACTTTATATGGCACCTACTATTTTAGAAGTAGACAAAATGGCATACTAGAGCCTGTAACCGCTCTGACGGACGATTAGAGGCGTTTTGGGTATCATATCGATAGTAGAAACGCTCTTAGATTTTTTAGTTTAGTAGTACTATTTTGGTGTTTGAACGCGACTGCATAATGGCCTCATAATGTTACTAGCAGTATGTAACATATTATAATTAATAGACAGTAATTGCAAAATGCTAAAGACTGTACACAAACAACTGTAAACAAACTTTATATGGCACCTACTGTTTTAGAAGTAGACAAAATGGCATACTAGAGCCTGTAACCGCTCTGACGGACGATTAGAGGCGTTTTGGGTATCATATCGATAGTAGAAACGCTCTTAGATTTTTTATTTTAGTAGTACTATTTCGGTGTCTGAGCGCGACTGCATAATGGCCTCAGAATGTTATTAGCAGTATGTAACATATTATAATTAATAGACAGTAATTGCAGAACGCTAAAGACTGTACACAAACAACTGTAAACTAACTTTAAATGCATAGGAATGGCATCTACTGTTTGAGAAGTAGAAAAAATGGCAAACTAGAGCCTGTATACGCTTGACGGACGATCTGAGACGTTTTGGGTATCATTTCGATAACAGAAACGTTCTTAGATTTTTTATTTTAGTAGTACTATTTCAGTGTCTGAGCGCGACTGCATACTGGCCTCAGAATGTTACTAGCAGTATGTAACATATTATAATTAATAGACAGTAATTGCAAAATGCTAAAGACTACACAAACAACTGTAAACAAACTTTATATGGCACCTACTGTTTTAGAAGTAGACAAAATGGCATACTAGAGCCTGTAACCGCTCTGACGGACGATTAGAGGCGTTTTGGGTATCATATCGATAGTAGAAACGCTCTTAGATTTTTTAGTTTAGTAGTACTATTTTGGTGTTTGAACGCGACTGCATAATGGCCTCATAATGTTACTAGCAGTATGTAACATATTATAATTAATAGACAGTAATTGCAAAATGCTAAAGACTGTACACAAACAACTGTAAACAAACTTTAAATGGCACCTACTGTTTTAGAAGTAGACAAAATGGCATACTAGAGCCTGTAACCGCTCTGACGGACGATTAGAGGCGTTTTGGGTATCATATCGATAGTAGAAACGCTCTTAGATTTTTTAGTTTAGTAGTACTATTTTGGTGTTTGAGCGCGACTGCATAATGGCCTCATAATGTTACTAGCAGTATGTAACATATTATAATTAATAGACAGTAATTGCAAAATGCTAAAGACTGTACACAAACAACTGTAAACAAACTTTAAATGGCACCTACTGTTTTAGAAGTAGACAAAATGGCATACTAGAGCCTGTAACCGCTCTGACGGACGATTAGAGGCGTTTTGGGTATCATATCGATAGTAGAAACGCTCTTAGATTTTTTAGTTTAGTAGTACTATTTTGGTGTTTGAGCGCGACTGCATAATGGCCTCATAATGTTACTAGCAGTATGTAACATATTATAATTAATAGACAGTAATTGCAAAATGCTAAAGACTGTACACAAACAACTGTAAACAAACTTTATATGGCACCTACTGTTTTAGAAGTAGACAAAATGGCATACTAGAGCCTGTAACCGCTCTGACGGACGATTAGAGGCGTTTTGGGTATCATATCGATAGTAGAAACGCTCTTAGATTTTTAGTTTAGTAGTACTATTTTGGTGTTTGAACGCGACTGCATAATGGCCTCATAATGTTACTAGCAGTATGTAACATATTATAATTAATAGACAGTAATTGCAAAATGCTAAAGACTGTACACAAACAACTGTAAACAAACTTTAAATGGCACCTACTGTTTTAGAAGTAGACAAAATGGCATACTAGAGCCTGTAACCGCTCTGACGGACGATTAGAGGCGTTTTGGGTATCATATCGATAGTAGAAACGCTCTTAGATTTTTTAGTTTAGTAGTACTATTTTGGTGTTTGAGCGCGACTGCATAATGGCCTCATAATGTTACTAGCAGTATGTAACATATTATAATTAATAGACAGTAATTGCAAAATGCTAAAGACTGTACACAAACAACTGTAAACAAACTTTAAATGGCACCTACTGTTTTAGAAGTAGACAAAATGGCATACTAGAGCCTGTAACCGCTCTGACGGACGATTAGAGGCGTTTTGGGTATCATATCGATAGTAGAAACGCTCTTAGATTTTTTAGTTTAGTAGTACTATTTTGGTGTTTGAGCGCGACTGCATAATGGCCTCATAATGTTACTAGCAGTATGTAACATATTATAATTAATAGACAGTAATTGCAAAATGCTAAAGACTGTTCACAAACAACTGTAAACAAACTTTATACGGCACCTACTGTTTTAGAAGTAGACAAAATGGCATACTAGAGCCTGTAACCGCTCTGACGGACGATTAGAGGCGTTTTGGGTATCATATCGATAGTAGAAACGCTCTTAGATTTTTTAGTTTAGTAGTACTATTTTGGTGTTTGAACGCGACTGCATAATGGCCTCATAATGTTACTAGCAGTATGTAACATATTATAATTAATAGACAGTAATTGCAAAATGCTAAAGACTGTACACAAACAACTGTAAACAAACTTTAAATGGCACCTACTGTTTTAGAAGTAGACAAAATGGCATACTAGAGCCTGTAACCGCTCTGACGGACGATTAGAGGCGTTTTGGGTATCATATCGAAAGTAGAAACGCTCTTAGATTTTTTAGTTTAGTAGTACTATTTTGGTGTTTGAGCGCGACTGCATAATGGCCTCATAATGTTACTAGCAGTATGTAACATATTATAATTAATAGACAGTAATTGCAAAATGCTAAAGACTGTACACAAACAACTGTAAACAAACTTTAAATGGCACCTACTGTTTTAGAAGTAGACAAAATGGCATACTAGAGCCTGTAACCGCTCTGACGGACGATTAGAGACGTTTTGGGTATCATTTCGATAGAACTGATATAAAAATTAAATTAGAATTTAACCTTAAAATTTCAAACTCCAATATTAACATATAATCAACAATTATAAAATAAATTCTAAAAAAAAATGATATAATACTAAAAAACAACAAAACAACAAAGTAAACAAACTAAATTGGTAAAATTATCCAGAACAATTAAATTGCATATTCGAATCCACAAATCGAAATTTGAAGGTTAAATTACCTGAATAAAAAATAAAAAAATCCCCCTTAATAAATAATAAATTTAATGGCATTCAATGAAGAAATAACAACAAATATTCCCGTACAAATCCTAAAGAAAAAGAATAAGACCCTAAATACAACTTACCATGTTGATTATAAGAATATAAATATAGAGTATAACAAGCACTAAAAAATGAAACCAATATAAGCTCCTAGATTTTTTAATTTAGTAGTACTATTTCGGTGTCTGAGCGTGACTGCATAATGGCCTCAGAATGTTACTAGCAGTATGTAACATATTATAATTAAGAGACAGTAATTGCAACATGCTAAAGACTGTACACAAACAACTGTAAACAAACTTTAATTGGCACCTACTGTTTTAGAAGTAGACAAAATGGTATACTAGAGCCTGTAACCGCTCTGACGGACGATTAGAGACGTTTTGGGTATTATTTCTTAGATTTTTTAATTTAGTAGTACTATTTCGGTGTCTGAGCGTGACGGCATAATGGCCTCAGAATGTTACTAGCAGTATGTAACATATTATAATTAATGGACAGTAATTGCAAAATGCTAAAGACTGTACACAAACAACTGTAAACAAACTTTAAATGGCACCTACTGTTTTAAAAGTATACAAAATGGCATACGAGAGCCTGTAACCGCTCTGACGGACGATTAGAGGCGTTTTGGGTATCATTTCGATAGTAGAAACGCTCTTAGATTTTTTAATTTAGTAGTACTATTTCGGTGTCTGAGCGTGACTGCATAATGCCCTCAGAATGTTACTAGCAGTATGTAACATATTATAATTAATAGACAGTAATTGCAAAATGCTAAAGACTGTACACAAACAACTGTAAACAAACTTTAAATAGCACCTACTGTTTTAGAAGTAGACAAAATGGCATACTAAAGCCTGTAACCCCTCTGACGGACGATTAGAGACGTTTTGGGTATCATTTCGATAGTAGAAACGCTCTTAGATTTTTTATTTTAGTAGTACTATTTCGGTGTCTGACCGTGACTGCATAATGGCCTCAGAATGTTACTAGCAGTATGTAACATATTATAATTAATAGACAGTAATTGCAACATGCCAAAGACTGTACACAAACAACTGTAAACAAACTTTAAATGGCACTTACTGTTTTAGAAGTAGACAAAATGGCATACTAGAGCCTGTAACCGCTCTGACGGACGATTAGAGACGTTTTGGGTATCATTTCGATAGTAGAAACGCTCTTAGATTTTTTAATTTAGTAGTACTATTTCGGTGTCTGAGTGTGACGGCATAATGGCCTCAGAATGTTATTAGCAGTATGTAACATATTATAATTAAAGGACAGTAATTGCAGAACGCTAAATACTGTACACAAACCACTGTAAACTAACTTTAAATGCATAGGAATGGCACCTACTGTTTGAGAAGTAGAAAAAATTGCAAACTAGAGCCTGTATACGCTCTGACGGACGATCTGAGACGTTTTGGGTATCATTTCGATAGTAGAAACGCTCTTAGATTTTTTATTTTAGTATTACCATTTCGGTGTCTGAGCGTGACTGCATAATGGCCTCAGAATGTTATTAGCAGTATGTAACATATTATAATTAATAGACAGTAATTGCAAAATGCTAAAGACTGTACACAAACAACTGTAAACAAACTTTAAATGGCACCTACTGTTTTAGAAGTAGACAAAATGGCCTGTAAACGCTCTGACGGAAGATTAGAGACGTTTTGGGTATCATTTCGATAGTAAAAACGCTCTTTGATTTTTTATTTTAGTAGTACTATTTCGGTGTCTGAGCGCGACTGCATAATGGCCTCAGATTGTTATTAGCAGTATGTAACATATTATAATTAATAGACAGTAATTGCAGAACGCTAAATACTGTACACAAACAACTGTAAACTAACTTTAAATGCATAGGAATGGCACCTACCGTTTGAGAAGTAGACAAAATGAAATGCTAGAGCCTGTAAACTCTCTGACGGACAATCTGAGACGTTTTGGGTATCATTTCGATAGTAGAAACGCTCTTAGATTTTTTATTTTAGTAGTACTATTTCGGTGTCTGAGCATGACTGCATAATGGCTTCAGAATGTTACTAGCAGTATGTAACATATTATAATTAATAGACAGTAATTGCAAAATGCTAAAGACTGTACACAAACAACTGTAAACAAACTTTAAATGGCACCTACTGTTTTAGAAGTAGACAAAATGGCATACTAGAGCCTGTAACCGCTCTGACGGACGATTAGAGACGTTTTGGGTATCATTTCGATAGTAGAAACGCTGTTAAATTTTTTAATTTAGTAGTACTATTTCGGTGTCTGAGCGCGACTGCATAATGGCCTCAGAATGTTACTAGCAGTATGTAACATATTATAATTAATAGACAGTAATTGCAGAACGCTAAAGACTGTACACAAATAACTGTAAACTAACTTTAAATGCATAGGAATGGCTCCTACTGTTTGAGAAGTAGACAAAATGGCATACTAGAGCCTCTGACGGAAGATTAGAGACGTTTTGGGTATCATTTCGATAGTAGAAACGCTCTTAGATTTTTTATTTTAGTAGTACTATTTCGGTGTCTGAGCGTGACTGCATAATGGCCTCAGAATGTTACTAGCAGTATGTAACATATTATAATTAATAGACAGTAATTGCAAAATGCTAAAGACTGTACACAAATAACTGTAAACTAACTTTAAATGCATAGGAATGGCTCCTACTGTTTGAGAAGTAGACAAAATGGCATACTAGAGCCTCTGACGGAAGATTAGAGACGTTTTGGGTATCATTTCGATAGTAGAAACGCTCTTAGATTTTTTATTTTAGTAGTACTATTTCGGTGTCTGAGCGTGACTGCATAATGGCCTCAGAATGTTACTAGCAGTATGTAACATACTATACTTAATAGACAGTAATTGCAGAACGCTAAAGACTGTACACAAATAACTGTAAACTAACTTTAAATGCATAGGAATGGCTCCTACTGTTTGAGAAGTAGACAAAATGGCATACTAGAGCCTCTGACGGAAGATTAGAGACGTTTTGGGTATCATTTCGATAGTAGAAACGCTCTTAGATTTTTTATTTTAGTAGTACTATTTCGGTGTCTGAGCGTGACTGCATAATGGCCTCAGAATGTTACTAGCAGTATGTAACATATTATAATTAATAGACAGTAATTGCAAAATGCTAAAGACTGTACACAAATAACTGTAAACTAACTTTAAATGCATAGGAATGGCTCCTACTGTTTGAGAAGTAGACAAAATGGCATACTAGAGCCTCTGACGGAAGATTAGAGACGTTTTGGGTATCATTTCGATAGTAGAAACGCTCTTAGATTTTTTATTTTAGTAGTACTATTTCGGTGTCTGAGCGTGACTGCATAATGGCCTCAGAATGTTACTAGCAGTATGTAACATATTATAATTAATAGACAGTAATTGCAGAACGCTAAAGACTGTACACAAATAACTGTAAACTAACTTTAAATGCATAGGAATGGCTCCTACTGTTTGAGAAGTAGACAAAATGGCATACTAGAGCCTCTGACGGAAGATTAGAGACGTTTTGGGTATCATTTCGATAGTAGAAACGCTCTTAGATTTTTTATTTTAGTAGTACTATTTCGGTGTCTGAGCGTGACTGCATAATGGCCTCAGAATGTTACCAGCAGTATGTAACATATTATAATTAATAGACAGTAATTGCAAAATGCTAAAGACTGTACACAAATAACTGTAAACTAACTTTAAATGCATAGGAATGGCTCCTACTGTTTGAGAAGTAGACAAAATGGCATACTAGAGCCTCTGACGGAAGATTAGAGACGTTTTGGGTATCATTTCGATAGTAGAAACGCTCTTAGATTTTTTATTTTAGTAGTACTATTTCGGTGTCTGAGCGTGACTGCATAATGGCCTCAGAATGTTACTAGCAGTATGTAACATATTATAATTAATAGACAGTAATTGCAAAATGCTAAAGACTGTACACAAATAACTGTAAACTAACTTTAAATGCATAGGAATGGCTCCTACTGTTTGAGAAGTAGACAAAATGGCATACTAGAGCCTCTGACGGAAGATTAGAGACGTTTTGGGTATCATTTCGATAGTAGAAACGCTCTTAGATTTTTTATTTTAGTAGTACTATTTCGGTGTCTGAGCGTGACTGCATAATGGCCTCAGAATGTTACTAGCAGTATGTAACATATTATAATTAATAGACAGTAATTGCAAAATGCTAAAGACTGTACACAAACAACTGTAAACAAACTTTAAATGGCACCTACTGTTTTAGAATTAGACAAAATGGCCTGTAAACGCTCTGACGGAAGATTAGAGACGTTTTGGGTATTATTTCGATAGTAAAAACGCTCTTTGATTTTTTATTTTAGTAGTACTATTTCGGTGTCTGAGCGCGACTGCATAATGGCCTCAGATTGTTATTAGCAGTATGTAACATATTATAATTAATAGACAGTAATTGCAGAACGCTAAATACTGTACACAAACAACTGTAAACTAACTTTAAATGCATAGGAATGGCACCTACCGTTTGAGAAGTAGACAAAATGAAATGCTAGAGCCTGTAAACTCTCTGACGGACAATCTGAGACGTTTTGGGTATCATTTCGATAGTAGAAACGCTCTTAGATTTTTTATTTTAGTAGTACTATTTCGGTGTCTGAGCATGACTGCATAATGGCTTCAGAATGTTACTAGCAGTATGTAACATATTATAATTAATAGACAGTAATTGCAAAATGCTAAAGACTGTACACAAACAACTGTAAACAAACTTTAAATGGCACCTACTGTTTTAGAAGTAGACAAAATGGCATACTAGAGCCTGTAACCGCTCTGACGGACGATTAGAGACGTTTTGGGTATCATTTCGATAGTAGAAACGCTGTTAAATTTTTTAATTTAGTAGTACTATTTCGGTGTCTGAGCGCGACTGCATAATGGCCTCAGAATGTTACTAGCAGTATGTAACATATTATAATTAATAGACAGTAATTGCAGAACGCTAAAGACTGTACACAAATAACTGTAAACTAACTTTAAATGCATAGGAATGGCTCCTACTGTTTGAGAAGTAGACAAAATGGCATACTAGAGCCTCTGACGGAAGATTAGAGACGTTTTGGGTATCATTTCGATAGTAGAAACGCTCTTAGATTTTTTATTTTAGTAGTACTATTTCGGTGTCTGAGCGTGACTGCATAATGGCCTCAGAATGTTACTAGCAGTATGTAACATATTATAATTAATAGACAGTAATTGCAAAATGCTAAAGACTGTACACAAATAACTGTAAACTAACTTTAAATGCATAGGAATGGCTCCTACTGTTTGAGAAGTAGACAAAATGGCATACGAGAGCCTCTGACGGAAGATTAGAGACGTTTTGGGTATCATTTCGATAGTAGAAACGCTCTTAGATTTTTTATTTTAGTAGTACTATTTCGGTGTCTGAGCGTGACTGCATAATGGCCTCAGAATGTTACTAGCAGTATGTAACATACTATACTTAATAGACAGTAATTGCAGAACGCTAAAGACTGTACACAAATAACTGTAAACTAACTTTAAATGCATAGGAATGGCTCCTACTGTTTGAGAAGTAGACAAAATGGCATACTAGAGCCTCTGACGGAAGATTAGAGACGTTTTGGGTATCATTTCGATAGTAGAAACGCTCTTAGATTTTTTATTTTAGTAGTACTATTTCGGTGTCTGAGCGTGACTGCATAATGGCCTCAGAATGTTACTAGCAGTATGTAACATATTATAATTAATAGACAGTAATTGCAAAATGCTAAAGACTGTACACAAATAACTGTAAACTAACTTTAAATGCATAGGAATGGCTCCTACTGTTTGAGAAGTAGACAAAATGGCATACTAGAGCCTCTGACGGAAGATTAGAGACGTTTTGGGTATCATTTCGATAGTAGAAACGCTCTTAGATTTTTTATTTTAGTAGTACTATTTCGGTGTCTGAGCGTGACTGCATAATGGCCTCAGAATGTTACTAGCAGTATGTAACATATTATAATTAATAGACAGTAATTGCAGAACGCTAAAGACTGTACACAAATAACTGTAAACTAACTTTAAATGCATAGGAATGGCTCCTACTGTTTGAGAAGTAGACAAAATGGCATACTAGAGCCTCTGACGGAAGATTAGAGACGTTTTGGGTATCATTTCGATAGTAGAAACGCTCTTAGATTTTTTATTTTAGTAGTACTATTTCGGTGTCTGAGCGTGACTGCATAATGGCCTCAGAATGTTACTAGCAGTATGTAACATATTATAATTAATAGACAGTAATTGCAAAATGCTAAAGACTGTACACAAATAACTGTAAACTAACTTTAAATGCATAGGAATGGCTCCTACTGTTTGAGAAGTAGACAAAATGGCATACTAGAGCCTCTGACGGAAGATTAGAGACGTTTTGGGTATCATTTCGATAGTAGAAACGCTCTTAGATTTTTTATTTTAGTAGTACTATTTCGGTGTCTGAGCGTGAATGCATAATGGCCTCAGAATGTTACTAGCAGTATGTAACATATTATAATTAATAGACAGTAATTGCAAAATGCTAAAGACTGTACACAAATAACTGTAAACTAACTTTAAATGCATAGGAATGGCTCCTACTGTTTGAGAAGTAGACAAAATGGCATACTAGAGCCTCTGACGGAAGATTAGAGACGTTTTGGGTATCATTTCGATAGTAGAAACGCTCTTAGATTTTTTATTTTAGTAGTACTATTTCGGTGTCTGAGCGTGACTGCATAATGGCCTCAGAATGTTACTAGCAGTATGTAACATATTATAATTAATAGACAGTAATTGCAAAATGCTAAAGACTGTACACAAACAACTGTAAACAAACTTTAAATGGCACCTACTGTTTTAGAAGTAGACAAAATGGCCTGTAAACGCTCTGACGGAAGATTAGAGACGTTTTGGGTATCATTTCGATAGTAAAAACGCTCTTTGATTTTTTATTTTAGTAGTACTATTTCGGTGTCTGAGCGCGACTGCATAATGGCCTCAGATTGTTATTAGCAGTATGTAACATATTATAATTAATAGACAGTAATTGCAGAACGCTAAATACTGTACACAAACAACTGTAAACTAACTTTAAATGCATAGGAATGGCACCTACCGTTTGAGAAGTAGACAAAATGAAATGCTAGAGCCTGTAAACTCTCTGACGGACAATCTGAGACGTTTTGGGTATCATTTCGATAGTAGAAACGCTCTTAGATTTTTTATTTTAGTAGTACTATTTCGGTGTCTGAGCCTGACTGCATAATGGCTTCAGAATGTTACTAGCAGTATGTAACATATTATAATTAATAGACAGTAATTGCAAAATGCTAAAGACTGTACACAAACAACTGTAAACAAACTTTAAATGGCACCTACTGTTTTAGAAGTAGACAAAATGGCATACTAGAGCCTGTAACCGCTCTGACGGACGATTAGAGACGTTTTGGGTATCATTTCGATAGTAGAAACGCTGTTAAATTTTTTAATTTAGTAGTACTATTTCGGTGTCTGAGCGCGACTGCATAATGGCCTCAGAATGTTACTAGCAGTATGTAACATATTATAATTAATAGACAGTAATTGCAGAACGCTAAAGACTGTACACAAATAACTGTAAACTAACTTTAAATGCATAGGAATGGCTCCTACTGTTTGAGAAGTAGACAAAATGGCATACTAGAGCCTCTGACGGAAGATTAGAGACGTTTTGGGTATCATTTCGATAGTAGAAACGCTCTTAGATTTTTTATTTTAGTAGTACTATTTCGGTGTCTGAGCGTGACTGCATAATGGCCTCAGAATGTTACTAGCAGTATGTAACATATTATAATTAATAGACAGTAATTGCAAAATGCTAAAGACTGTACACAAATAACTGTAAACTAACTTTAAATGCATAGGAATGGCTCCTACTGTTTGAGAAGTAGACAAAATGGCATACTAGAGCCTCTGACGGAAGATTAGAGACGTTTTGGGTATCATTTCGATAGTAGAAACGCTCTTAGATTTTTTATTTTAGTAGTACTATTTCGGTGTCTGAGCGTGACTGCATAATGGCCTCAGAATGTTATTAGCAGTATGTAACATATTATAATTAATAGACAGTAATTGCAAAATGCTAAAGACTGTACACAAATAACTGTAAACTAACTTTAAATGCATAGGAATGGCTCCTACTGTTTGAGAAGTAGACAAAATGGCATACTAGAGCCTCTGACGGAAGATTAGAGACGTTTTGGGTATCATTTCGATAGTAGAAACGCTCTTAGATTTTTTATTTTAGTAGTACTATTTCGGTGTCTGAGCGTGACTGCATAATGGCCTCAGAATGTTACTAGCAGTATGTAACATATTATAATTAATAGACAGTAATTGCAAAATGCTAAAGACTGTACACAAATAACTGTAAACTAACTTTAAATGCATAGGAATGGCTCCTACTGTTTGAGAAGTAGACAAAATGGCATACTAGAGCCTCTGACGGAAGATTAGAGACGTTTTGGGTATCATATCGATAGTAGAAACGCTCTTAGATTTTTTAGTTTAGTAGTACTATTTTGGTGATTGAGCGCGACTGCATAATGGCCTCATAATGTTACTAGCAGTATGTAACATATTATAATTAATAGACAGTAATTGCAAAATGCTAAAGACTGTACACAAACAACTGTAAACAAACTTTATATGGCACCTACTATTTTAGAAGTAGACAAAATGGCATACTAGAGCCTGTAACCGCTCTGACGGACGATTAGAGGCGTTTTGGGTATCATATCGATAGTAGAAACGCTCTTAGATTTTTTAGTTTAGTAGTACTATTTTGGTGTTTGAACGCGACTGCATAATGGCCTCATAATGTTACTAGCAGTATGTAACATATTATAATTAATAGACAGTAATTGCAAAATGCTAAAGACTGTACACAAACAACTGTAAACAAACTTTATATGGCACCTACTGTTTTAGAAGTAGACAAAATGGCATACTAGAGCCTGTAACCGCTCTGACGGACGATTAGAGGCGTTTTGGGTATCATATCGATAGTAGAAACGCTCTTAGATTTTTTATTTTAGTAGTACTATTTCGGTGCTGAGCGCGACTGCATAATGGCCTCAGAATGTTATTAGCAGTATGTAACATATTATAATTAATAGACAGTAATTGCAGAACGCTAAAGACTGTACACAAACAACTGAAAACTAACTTTAAATGCATAGGAATGGCATCTACTGTTTGAGAAGTAGAAAAAATGGCAAACTAGAGCCTGTATACGCTCTGACGGACGATCTGAGACGTTTTGGGTATCATTTCGATAACAGAAACGTTCTTAGATTTTTTATTTTAGTAGTACTATTTCAGTGTCTGAGCGCGACTGCATACTGGCCTCAGAATGTTACTAGCAGTATGTAACATATTATAATTAATAGACAGTAATTGCAAAATGCTAAAGACTGTACACAAACAACTGTAAACAAACTTTATAATGGCACCTACTGTTTTAGAAGTAGACAAAATGGCATACTAGAGCCTGTAACCGCTCTGACGGACGATTAGAGGCGTTTTGGGTATCATATCGATAGTAGAAACGCTCTTAGATTTTTTAGTTTAGTAGTACTATTTTGGTGTTTGAACGCGACTGCATAATGGCCTCATAATGTTACTAGCAGTATGTAACATATTATAATTAATAGACAGTAATTGCAAAATGCTAAAGACTGTACACAAACAACTGTAAACAAACTTTAAATGGCACCTACTGTTTTAGAAGTAGACAAAATGGCATACTAGAGCCTGTAACCGCTCTGACGGACGATTAGAGGCGTTTTGGGTATCATATCGATAGTAGAAACGCTCTTAGATTTTTTAGTTTAGTAGTACTATTTTGGTGTTTGAGCGCGACTGCATAATGGCCTCATAATGTTACTAGCAGTATGTAACATATTATAATTAATAGACAGTAATTGCAAAATGCTAAAGACTGTACACAAACAACTGTAAACAAACTTTAAATGGCACCTACTGTTTTAGAAGTAGACAAAATGGCATACTAGAGCCTGTAACCGCTCTGACGGACGATTAGAGGCGTTTTGGGTATCATATCGATAGTAGAAACGCTCTTAGATTTTTTAGTTTAGTAGTACTATTTTGGTGTTTGAGCGCGACTGCATAATGGCCTCATAATGTTACTAGCAGTATGTAACATATTATAATTAATAGACAGTAATTGCAAAATGCTAAAGACTGTACACAAACAACTGTAAACAAACTTTATATGGCACCTACTGTTTTAGAAGTAGACAAAATGGCATACTAGAGCCTGTAACCGCTCTGACGGACGATTAGAGGCGTTTTGGGTATCATATCGATAGTAGAAACGCTCTTAGATTTTTTAGTTTAGTAGTACTATTTTGGTGTTTGAACGCGACTGCATAATGGCCTCATAATGTTACTAGCAGTATGTAACATATTATAATTAATAGACAGTAATTGCAAAATGCTAAAGACTGTACACAAACAACTGTAAACAAACTTTAAATGGCACCTACTGTTTTAGAAGTAGACAAAATGGCATACTAGAGCCTGTAACCGCTCTGACGGACGATTAGAGGCGTTTTGGGTATCATATCGATAGTAGAAACGCTCTTAGATTTTTTAGTTTAGTAGTACTATTTTGGTGTTTGAGCGCGACTGCATAATGGCCTCATAATGTTACTAGCAGTATGTAACATATTATAATTAATAGACAGTAATTGCAAAATGCTAAAGACTGTACACAAACAACTGTAAACAAACTTTAAATGGCACCTACTGTTTTAGAAGTAGACAAAATGGCATACTAGAGCCTGTAACCGCTCTGACGGACGATTAGAGGCGTTTTGGGTATCATATCGATAGTAGAAACGCTCTTAGATTTTTTAGTTTAGTAGTACTATTTTGGTGTTTGAGCGCGACTGCATAATGGCCTCATAATGTTACTAGCAGTATGTAACATATTATAATTAATAGACAGTAATTGCAAAATGCTAAAGACTGTACACAAACAACTGTAAACAAACTTTATACGGCACCTACTGTTTTAGAAGTAGACAAAATGGCATACTAGAGCCTGTAACCGCTCTGACGGACGATTAGAGGCGTTTTGGGTATCATATCGATAGTAGAAACGCTCTTAGATTTTTTAGTTTAGTAGTACTATTTTGGTGTTTGAACGCGACTGCATAATGGCCTCATAATGTTACTAGCAGTATGTAACATATTATAATTAATAGACAGTAATTGCAAAATGCTAAAGACTGTACACAAACAACTGTAAACAAACTTTAAATGGCACCTACTGTTTTAGAAGTAGACAAAATGGCATACTAGAGCCTGTAACCGCTCTGACGGACGATTAGAGGCGTTTTGGGTATCATATCGAAAGTAGAAACGCTCTTAGATTTTTTAGTTTAGTAGTACTATTTTGGTGTTTGAGCGCGACTGCATAATGGCCTCATAATGTTACTAGCAGTATGTAACATATTATAATTAATAGACAGTAATTGCAAAATGCTAAAGACTGTACACAAACAACTGTAAACAAACTTTAAATGGCACCTACTGTTTTAGAAGTAGACAAAATGGCATACTAGAGCCTGTAACCGCTCTGACGGACGATTAGAGACGTTTTGGGTATCATTTCGATAGAACTGATATAAAAATTAAATTAGAATTTAACCTTAAAATTTCAAACTCCAATATTAACATATAATCAACAATTATAAAATAAATTCTAAAAAAAAATGATATAATACTAAAAAACAACAAAACAACAAAGTAAACAAACTAAATTGGTAAAATTATCCAGAACAATTAAATTGCATATTCGAATCCACAAATCGAAATTTTAAGGTTAAATTACCTGAATAAAAAATAAAAAAATCCCCCTTAATAAATAATAAATTTAATGGCATTCAATGAAGAAATAACAACAAATATTCCCGTACAAATCCTAAAGAAAAAGAATAAGACCCTAAATACAACTTACCATGTTGATTATAAGAATATAAATATAGAGTATAACAAGCACTAAAAAAAGAAACCAATATAAGCTCCTAGATTTTTTAATTTAGTAGTACTATTTCGGTGTCTGAGCGTGACTGCATAATGGCCTCAGAATGTTACTAGCAGTATGTAACATATTATAATTAAGAGACAGTAATTGCAACATGCTAAAGACTGTACACAAACAACTGTAAACAAACTTTAATTGGCACCTACTGTTTTAGAAGTAGACAAAATGGTATACTAGAGCCTGTAACCGCTCTGACGGACGATTAGAGACGTTTTGGGTATTATTTCTTAGATTTTTTAATTTAGTAGTACTATTTCGGTGTCTAAGCGTGACGGCATAATGGCCTCAGAATGTTACTAGCAGTATGTAACATATTATAATTAATGGACAGTAATTGCAAAATGCTAAAGACTGTACACAAACAACTGTAAACAAACTTTAAATGGCACCTACTGTTTTAAAAGTATACAAAATGGCATACGAGAGCCTGTAACCGCTCTGACGGACGATTAGAGGCGTTTTGGGTATCATTTCGATAGTAGAAACGCTCTTAGATTTTTTAATTTAGTAGTACTATTTCGGTGTCTGAGCGTGACTGCATAATGCCCTCAGAATGTTACTAGCAGTATGTAACATATTATAATTAATAGACAGTAATTGCAAAATGCTAAAGACTGTACACAAACAACTGTAAACAAACTTTAAATAGCACCTACTGTTTTAGAAGTAGACAAAATGGCATACTAAAGCCTGTAACCCCTCTGACGGACGATTAGAGACGTTTTGGGTATCATTTCGATAGTAGAAACGCTCTTAGATTTTTTATTTTAGTAGTACTATTTCGGTGTCTGACCGTGACTGCATAATGGCCTCAGAATGTTACTAGCAGTATGTAACATATTATAATTAATAGACAGTAATTGCAACATGCCAAAGACTGTACACAAACAACTGTAAACAAACTTTAAATGGCACTTACTGTTTTAGAAGTAGACAAAATGGCATACTAGAGCCTGTAACCGCTCTGACGGACGATTAGAGACGTTTTGGGTATCATTTCGATAGTAGAAACGCTCTTAGATTTTTTAATTTAGTAGTACTATTTCGGTGTCTGAGTGTGACGGCATAATGGCCTCAGAATGTTATTAGCAGTATGTAACATATTATAATTAAAGGACAGTAATTGCAGAACGCTAAATACTGTACACAAACCACTGTAAACTAACTTTAAATGCATAGGAATGGCACCTACTGTTTGAGAAGTAGAAAAAATTGCAAACTAGAGCCTGTATACGCTCTGACGGACGATCTGAGACGTTTTGGGTATCATTTCGATAGTAGAGCCGCTCTTAGATTTTTTATTTTAGTAGTACTATTTCAGTGTCTGAGCGCGACTGCATAATGGCCTCAGAATGTTATTAGCAGTATGTAACATATTATAATTAATAGACAGTAATTGCAGAACTCTAAAGACTGTACACAAACCACTGTAAACTAACTTTAGATGCATAGGAATGGCACCTACCGTTTGAGAAGTAGACAAAATAAAATGCTAGAGCCTGTAAACTCTCTGACGGACAATCTGAGACGTTTTGGGTATCATTTCGATAGTAGAAACGCTCTTAGATTTTTTATTTTAGTATTACCATTTCGGTGTCTGAGCGTGACTGCATAATGGCCTCAGAATGTTATTAGCAGTATGTAACATATTATAATTAATAGACAGTAATTGCAAAATGCTAAAGACTGTACACAAACAACTGTAAACAAACTTTAAATGGCACCTACTGTTTTAGAAGTAGACAAAATGGCCTGTAAACGCTCTGACGGAAGATTAGAGACGTTTTGGGTATCATTTCGATAGTAAAAACGCTCTTTGATTTTTTATTTTAGTAGTACTATTTCGGTGTCTGAGCGCGACTGCATAATGGCCTCAGATTGTTATTAGCAGTATGTAACATATTATAATTAATAGACAGTAATTGCAGAACGCTAAATACTGTACACAAACAACTGTAAACTAACTTTAAATGCATAGGAATGGCACCTACCGTTTGAGAAGTAGACAAAATGAAATGCTAGAGCCTGTAAACTCTCTGACGGACAATCTGAGACGTTTTGGGTATCATTTCGATAGTAGAAACGCTCTTAGATTTTTTATTTTAGTAGTACTATTTCGGTGTCTGAGCATGACTGCATAATGGCTTCAGAATGTTACTAGCAGTATGTAACATATTATAATTAATAGACAGTAATTGCAAAATGCTAAAGACTGTACACAAACAACTGTAAACAAACTTTAAATGGCACCTACTGTTTTAGAAGTAGACAAAATGGCATACTAGAGCCTGTAACCGCTCTGACGGACGATTAGAGACGTTTTGGGTATCATTTCGATAGTAGAAACGCTGTTAAATTTTTTAATTTAGTAGTACTATTTCGGTGTCTGAGCGCGACTGCATAATGGCCTCAGAATGTTACTAGCAGTATGTAACATATTATAATTAATAGACAGTAATTGCAGAACGCTAAAGACTGTACACAAATAACTGTAAACTAACTTTAAATGCATAGGAATGGCTCCTACTGTTTGAGAAGTAGACAAAATGGCATACTAGAGCCTCTGACGGAAGATTAGAGACGTTTTGGGTATCATTTCGATAGTAGAAACGCTCTTAGATTTTTTATTTTAGTAGTACTATTTCGGTGTCTGAGCGTGACTGCATAATGGCCTCAGAATGTTACTAGCAGTATGTAACATATTATAATTAATAGACAGTAATTGCAAAATGCTAAAGACTGTACACAAATAACTGTAAACTAACTTTAAATGCATAGGAATGGCTCCTACTGTTTGAGAAGTAGACAAAATGGCATACTAGAGCCTCTGACGGAAGATTAGAGACGTTTTGGGTATCATTTCGATAGTAGAAACGCTCTTAGATTTTTTATTTTAGTAGTACTATTTCGGTGTCTGAGCGTGACTGCATAATGGCCTCAGAATGTTACTAGCAGTATGTAACATACTATACTTAATAGACAGTAATTGCAGAACGCTAAAGACTGTACACAAATAACTGTAAACTAACTTTAAATGCATAGGAATGGCTCCTACTGTTTGAGAAGTAGACAAAATGGCATACTAGAGCCTCTGACGGAAGATTAGAGACGTTTTGGGTATCATTTCGATAGTAGAAACGCTCTTAGATTTTTTATTTTAGTAGTACTATTTCGGTGTCTGAGCGTGACTGCATAATGGCCTCAGAATGTTACTAGCAGTATGTAACATATTATAATTAATAGACAGTAATTGCAAAATGCTAAAGACTGTACACAAATAACTGTAAACTAACTTTAAATGCATAGGAATGGCTCCTACTGTTTGAGAAGTAGACAAAATGGCATACTAGAGCCTCTGACGGAAGATTAGAGACGTTTTGGGTATCATTTCGATAGTAGAAACGCTCTTAGATTTTTTATTTTAGTAGTACTATTTCGGTGTCTGAGCGTGACTGCATAATGGCCTCAGAATGTTACTAGCAGTATGTAACATATTATAATTAATAGACAGTAATTGCAGAACGCTAAAGACTGTACACAAATAACTGTAAACTAACTTTAAATGCATAGGAATGGCTCCTACTGTTTGAGAAGTAGACAAAATGGCATACTAGAGCCTCTGACGGAAGATTAGAGACGTTTTGGGTATCATTTCGATAGTAGAAACGCTCTTAGATTTTTTATTTTAGTAGTACTATTTCGGTGTCTGAGCGTGACTGCATAATGGCCTCAGAATGTTACCAGCAGTATGTAACATATTATAATTAATAGACAGTAATTGCAAAATGCTAAAGACTGTACACAAATAACTGTAAACTAACTTTAAATGCATAGGAATGGCTCCTACTGTTTGAGAAGTAGACAAAATGGCATACTAGAGCCTCTGACGGAAGATTAGAGACGTTTTGGGTATCATTTCGATAGTAGAAACGCTCTTAGATTTTTTATTTTAGTAGTACTATTTCGGTGTCTGAGCGTGACTGCATAATGGCCTCAGAATGTTACTAGCAGTATGTAACATATTATAATTAATAGACAGTAATTGCAAAATGCTAAAGACTGTACACAAATAACTGTAAACTAACTTTAAATGCATAGGAATGGCTCCTACTGTTTGAGAAGTAGACAAAATGGCATACTAGAGCCTCTGACGGAAGATTAGAGACGTTTTGGGTATCATTTCGATAGTAGAAACGCTCTTAGATTTTTTATTTTAGTAGTACTATTTCGGTGTCTGAGCGTGACTGCATAATGGCCTCAGAATGTTACTAGCAGTATGTAACATATTATAATTAATAGACAGTAATTGCAAAATGCTAAAGACTGTACACAAACAACTGTAAACAAACTTTAAATGGCACCTACTGTTTTAGAAGTAGACAAAATGGCCTGTAAACGCTCTGACGGAAGATTAGAGACGTTTTGGGTATCATTTCGATAGTAAAAACGCTCTTTGATTTTTTATTTTAGTAGTACTATTTCGGTGTCTGAGCGCGACTGCATAATGGCCTCAGATTGTTATTAGCAGTATGTAACATATTATAATTAATAGACAGTAATTGCAGAACGCTAAATACTGTACACAAACAACTGTAAACTAACTTTAAATGCATAGGAATGGCACCTACCGTTTGAGAAGTAGACAAAATGAAATGCTAGAGCCTGTAAACTCTCTGACGGACAATCTGAGACGTTTTGGGTATCATTTCGATAGTAGAAACGCTCTTAGATTTTTTATTTTAGTAGTACTATTTCGGTGTCTGAGCATGACTGCATAATGGCTTCAGAATGTTACTAGCAGTATGTAACATATTATAATTAATAGACAGTAATTGCAAAATGCTAAAGACTGTACACAAACCACTGTAAACAAACTTTAAATGGCACCTACTGTTTTAGAAGTAGACAAAATGGCATACTAGAGCCTGTAACCGCTCTGACGGACGATTAGAGACGTTTTGGGTATCATTTCGATAGTAGAAACGCTGTTAAATTTTTTAATTTAGTAGTACTATTTCGGTGTCTGAGCGCGACTGCATAATGGCCTCAGAATGTTACTAGCAGTATGTAACATATTATAATTAATAGACAGTAATTGCAGAACGCTAAAGACTGTACACAAATAACTGTAAACTAACTTTAAATGCATAGGAATGGCTCCTACTGTTTGAGAAGTAGACAAAATGGCATACTAGAGCCTCTGACGGAAGATTAGAGACGTTTTGGGTATCATTTCGATAGTAGAAACGCTCTTAGATTTTTTATTTTAGTAGTACTATTTCGGTGTCTGAGCGTGACTGCATAATGGCCTCAGAATGTTACTAGCAGTATGTAACATATTATAATTAATAGACAGTAATTGCAAAATGCTAAAGACTGTACACAAATAACTGTAAACTAACTTTAAATGCATAGGAATGGCTCCTACTGTTTGAGAAGTAGACAAAATGGCATACTAGAGCCTCTGACGGAAGATTAGAGACGTTTTGGGTATCATTTCGATAGTAGAAACGCTCTTAGATTTTTTATTTTAGTAGTACTATTTCGGTGTCTGAGCGTGACTGCATAATGGCCTCAGAATGTTACTAGCAGTATGTAACATACTATACTTAATAGACAGTAATTGCAGAACGCTAAAGACTGTACACAAATAACTGTAAACTAACTTTAAATGCATAGGAATGGCTCCTACTGTTTGAGAAGTAGACAAAATGGCATACTAGAGCCTCTGACGGAAGATTAGAGACGTTTTGGGTATCATTTCGATAGTAGAAACGCTCTTAGATTTTTTATTTTAGTAGTACTATTTCGGTGTCTGAGCGTGACTGCATAATGGCCTCAGAATGTTACTAGCAGTATGTAACATATTATAATTAATAGACAGTATTTGCAAAATGCTAAAGACTGTACACAAATAACTGTAAACTAACTTTAAATGCATAGGAATGGCTCCTACTGTTTGAGAAGTAGACAAAATGGCATACTAGAGCCTCTGACGGAAGATTAGAGACGTTTTGGGTATCATTTCGATAGTAGAAACGCTCTTAGATTTTTTATTTTAGTAGTACTATTTCGGTGTCTGAGCGTGACTGCATAATGGCCTCAGAATGTTACTAGCAGTATGTAACATATTATAATTAATAGACAGTAATTGCAGAACGCTAAAGACTGTACACAAATAACTGTAAACTAACTTTAAATGCATAGGAATGGCTCCTACTGTTTGAGAAGTAGACAAAATGGCATACTAGAGCCTCTGACGGAAGATTAGAGACGTTTTGGGTATCATTTCGATAGTAGAAACGCTCTTAGATTTTTTATTTTAGTAGTACTATTTCGGTGTCTGAGCGTGACTGCATAATGGCCTCAGAATGTTACTAGCAGTATGTAACATATTATAATTAATAGACAGTAATTGCAAAATGCTAAAGACTGTACACAAATAACTGTAAACTAACTTTAAATGCATAGGAATGGCTCCTACTGTTTGAGAAGTAGACAAAATGGCATACTAGAGCCTCTGACGGAAGATTAGAGACGTTTTGGGTATCATTTCGATAGTAGAAACGCTCTTAGATTTTTTATTTTAGTAGTACTATTTCGGTGTCTGAGCGTGAATGCATAATGGCCTCAGAATGTTACTAGCAGTATGTAACATATTATAATTAATAGACAGTAATTGCAAAATGCTAAAGACTGTACACAAATAACTGTAAACTAACTTTAAATGCATAGGAATGGCTCCTACTGTTTGAGAAGTAGACAAAATGGCATACTAGAGCCTCTGACGGAAGATTAGAGACGTTTTGGGTATCATTTCGATAGTAGAAACGCTCTTAGATTTTTTATTTTAGTAGTACTATTTCGGTGTCTGAGCGTGACTGCATAATGGCCTCAGAATGTTACTAGCAGTATGTAACATATTATAATTAATAGACAGTAATTGCAAAATGCTAAAGACTGTACACAAACAACTGTAAACAAACTTTAAATGGCACCTACTGTTTTAGAAGTAGACAAAATGGCCTGTAAACGCTCTGACGGAAGATTAGAGACGTTTTGGGTATCATTTCGATAGTAAAAACGCTCTTTGATTTTTTATTTTAGTAGTACTATTTCGGTGTCTGAGCGCGACTGCATAATGGCCTCAGATTGTTATTAGCAGTATGTAACATATTATAATTAATAGACAGTAATTGCAGAACGCTAAATACTGTACACAAACAACTGTAAACTAACTTTAAATGCATAGGAATGGCACCTACCGTTTGAGAAGTAGACAAAATGAAATGCTAGAGCCTGTAAACTCTCTGACGGACAATCTGAGACGTTTTGGGTATCATTTCGATAGTAGAAACGCTCTTAGATTTTTTATTTTAGTAGTACTATTTCGGTGTCTGAGCCTGACTGCATAATGGCTTCAGAATGTTACTAGCAGTATGTAACATATTATAATTAATAGACAGTAATTGCAAAATGCTAAAGACTGTACACAAACAACTGTAAACAAACTTTAAATGGCACCTACTGTTTTAGAAGTAGACAAAATGGCATACTAGAGCCTGTAACCGCTCTGTCGGACGATTAGAGACGTTTTGGGTATCATTTCGATAGTAGAAACGCTGTTAAATTTTTTAATTTAGTAGTACTATTTCGGTGTCTGAGCGCGACTGCATAATGGCCTCAGAATGTTACTAGCAGTATGTAACATATTATAATTAATAGACAGTAATTGCAGAACGCTAAAGACTGTACACAAATAACTGTAAACTAACTTTAAATGCATAGGAATGGCTCCTACTGTTTGAGAAGTAGACAAAATGGCATACTAGAGCTTCTGACGGAAGATTAGAGACGTTTTGGGTATCATTTCGATAGTAGAAACGCTCTTAGATTTTTTATTTTAGTAGTACTATTTCGGTGTCTGAGCGTGACTGCATAATGGCCTCAGAATGTTACTAGCAGTATGTAACATATTATAATTAATAGACAGTAATTGCAAAATGCTAAAGACTGTACACAAATAACTGTAAACTAACTTTAAATGCATAGGAATGGCTCCTACTGTTTGAGAAGTAGACAAAATGGCATACTAGAGCCTCTGACGGAAGATTAGAGACGTTTTGGGTATCATTTCGATAGTAGAAACGCTCTTAGATTTTTTATTTTAGTAGTACTATTTCGGTGTCTGAGCGTGACTGCATAATGGCCTCAGAATGTTATTAGCAGTATGTAACATATTATAATTAATAGACAGTAATTGCAAAATGCTAAAGACTGTACACAAATAACTGTAAACTAACTTTAAATGCATAGGAATGGCTCCTACTGTTTGAGAAGTAGACAAAATGGCATACTAGAGCCTCTGATGGAAGATTAGAGACGTTTTGGGTATCATTTCGATAGTAGAAACGCTCTTAGATTTTTTATTTTAGTAGTACTATTTCGGTGTCTGAGCGTGACTGCATAATGGCCTCAGAATGTTACTAGCAGTATGTAACATATTATAATTAATAGACAGTAATTGCAAAATGCTAAAGACTGTACACAAATAACTGTAAACTAACTTTAAATGCATAGGAATGGCTCCTACTGTTTGAGAAGTAGACAAAATGGCATACTAGAGCCTCTGACGGAAGATTAGAGACGTTTTGGGTATCATTTCGATAGTAGAAACGCTCTTAGATTTTTTATTTTAGTAGTACTATTTCGGTGTCTGAGCGTGACTGCATAATGGCCTCAGAATGTTATTAGCAGTATGTAACATATTATAATTAATAGACAGTAATTGCAAAATGCTAAAGACTGTACACAAATAACTGTAAACTAACTTTAAATGCATAGGAATGGCTCCTACTGTTTGAGAAGTAGACAAAATGGCATACTAGAGCCTCTGACGGAAGATTAGAGACGTTTTGGGTATCATTTCGATAGTAGAAACGCTCTTAGATTTTTTATTTTAGTAGTACTATTTCGGTGTCTGAGCGTGACTGCATAATGGCCTCAGAATGTTACTAGCAGTATGTAACATATTATAATTAATAGACAGTAATTGCAAAATGCTAAAGACTGTACACAAATAACTGTAAACTAACTTTAAATGCATAGGAATGGCTCCTACTGTTTGAGAAGTAGACAAAATGGCATACTAGAGCCTCTGACGGAAGATTAGAGACGTTTTGGGTATCATTTCGATAGTAGAAACGCTCTTAGATTTTTTATTTTAGTAGTACTATTTCGGTGTCTGAGCGTGACTGCATAATGGCCTCAGAATGTTACTAGCAGTATGTAACATATTATAATTAATAGACAGTAATTGCAAAATGCTAAAGACTGTACACAAATAACTGTAAACTAACTTTAAATGCATAGGAATGGCTCCTACTGTTTGAGAAGTAGACAAAATGGCATACTAGAGCCTCTGACGGAAGATTAGAGACGTTTTGGGTATCATTTCGATAGTAGAAACGCTCTTAGATTTTTTATTTTAGTAGTACTATTTCGGTGTCTGAGCGTGACTGCATAATGGCCTCAGAATGTTACTAGCAGTATGTAACATATTATAATTAATAGACAGTAATTGCAAAATGCTAAAGACTGTACACAAATAACTGTAAACTAACTTTAAATGCATAGGAATGGCTCCTACTGTTTGAGAAGTAGACAAAATGGCATACTAGAGCCTCTGACGGACGATTAGAGACGTTTTGGGTATCATTTCGATAGTAGAAACGCTCTTAGATTTTTTATTTTAGTAGTACTATTTCGGTGTCTGAGCGTGACTGCATAATGGCCTCAGAATGTTACTAGCAGTATGTAACATATTATAATTAATAGACAGTAATTGCAAAATGCTAAAGACTGTACACAAATAACTGTAAACTAACTTTAAATGCATAGGAATGGCTCCTACTGTTTGAGAAGTAGACAAAATGGCATACTAGAGCCTCTGACGGAAGATTAGAGACGTTTTGGGTATCATTTCGATAGTAGAAACGCTCTTAGATTTTTTATTTTAGTAGTACTATTTCGGTGTCTGAGCGTGACTGCATAATGGCCTCAGAATGTTACTAGCAGTATGTAACATATTATAATTAATAGACAGTAATTGCAAAATGCTAAAGACTGTACACAAATAACTGTAAACTAACTTTAAATGCATAGGAATGGCTCCTACTGTTTGAGAAGTAGACAAAATGGCATACTAGAGCCTCTGACGGAAGATTAGAGACGTTTTGGGTATCATTTCGATAGTAGAAACGCTCTTAGATTTTTTATTTTAGTAGTACTATTTCGGTGTCTGAGCGTGACTGCATAATGGCCTCAGAATGTTACTAGCAGTATGTAACATATTATAATTAATAGACAGTAATTGCAAAATGCTAAAGACTGTACACAAATAACTGTAAACTAACTTTAAATGCATAGGAATGGCTCCTACTGTTTGAGAAGTAGACAAAATGGCATACTAGAGCCTCTGACGGAAGATTAGAGACGTTTTGGGTATCATTTCGATAGTAGAAACGCTCTTAGATTTTTTATTTTAGTAGTACTATTTCGGTGTCTGAGCGTGACTGCATAATGGCCTCAGAATGTTATTAGCAGTATGTAACATATTATAATTAATAGACAGTAATTGCAAAATGCTAAAGACTGTACACAAACAACTGTAAACAAACTTTAAATGGCACCTACTGTTTTAGAAGTAGACAAAATGGCATACTAGAGCCTGTAACCGCTCTGACGGACGATTAG
>CALNHX010009732.1:0-46893 GCA_940337035.1 Agriotes lineatus
TGTTCTCATTCTTCTGACGTACATACTTTGTTTGGCTACATTGGGATTCACGATTCGCTTTCACTTTCGTGCCATTGAATTTTTAAATTAACCAAATTCACTGTTGTATATGCCTTCAGACACACTGTGTATTTGATATACTTTTTCGTCCAGTAATCATAAAATCTTCCAAATTATATGTACTGAATTTACATTTGTAAAATATGTTTCTACCGAAACAGAACTTTTAGTTGTGTACTTATACATATAAGTAATCAGTATTTATTGAGACTTATTCCTATTTCACGATTAAAAGATTAAACCTGGGCTTAACTAAAGTTATTATTAATTTCCACAGCGACAGTATCTTTCGTTTAAGGCTTTTATCTTTTTCAAAGTAGGATTTATGTAGCTACTATTGCTACAAAAAAAACTAAAACAATTTTAAACCCATTAGCCATGAATTTTTATTATTTTATGATTAAATGGCCTTAATGTCATGCGAATAATTCAAACCTGTCATATGTCACATCAGATGTTAATATCAAAAAGTACAGTATAACGCAATCTTAATAATAAGTGGCACAAAATCCAAAAACTAATTTGGCAACCACGTTCTGTACTGTAACAAAAAATTATCATTTTGTATAAAATGGGCATAACCTAACTTTTGTTAATGACTGACAGCATATTTACAGGGTGAAATTCATCACCCTAACAGGGTCTCCTATCCGGAAGATAACTATTGATACTACTTGATAATAAGAAACTTTAATTTTGTTACCGGAATGTAGGAATGCAACTAAAAAGTATATACCTAGGTAAACCTCACAAGTTGTATCTTTCCTTCAGTTGAATACATTAGGACAACTTTTAGTTGTCTATTTGACAAGTAATAATTCGTATGTCAACTCATAAAATAAACGCTCTACTCTTTTGGTCTCATTTGTAACCACGGCAGTGATCTGTATTATTAAATGCTGGCATACGAAACTCCTCTGTTAACCATTAAAATAAATTCCCTGTATATAGCAAGAGATGAGCCACTGGATTCGCATATTAATGACAATGTGATTTAGCAAAAAAAATATTTTTTAAAATTTCATTTAAAAAAGTAGGCTTTTTAAAATTAATTTCGGTTTGTGAAGTGCCACTTTTTTTCACTAAGGGAAAAAAGTGACACTTTGCTTTTAATTTAAAAATGAACGATTTTAAACAGACGTTTACTTAGTTACCAGAACTGACCAACGTACTTGACTAAAATGAAGGCAAATACAATTCTATGCAAACTAGGCTTGGATTTGAATATTTAATGAAATTTAAAAAAATCTTATAGACAACTCGTGTTAGCGTACTTATTTTTCACGCGTGTGGAATATTAAACTCGGCTGCACTTCTAACACTTGTGGTCTAAATAACTATTAGTTGTTTTATTTGAAAGAAGTCAGCATACTGTTTAAAATCGGAAAAAATCAGGTACTCCGTGGTTTGTGGATCCAAAACACCACCTATATATAGACCTACATGTCGTAACTCTTGCATATACATGGACACTACCAGCACAGAATAAAAGCACCTAACGTTAGGTGTTTATTCTGTGTTACACAAAGAGGATATATTGTAATGAAACTCTTTACCCTGTAATCGGATGGCGATATAAATTTGTAATAATATAAATAAATAAAATGGGATAATCACAAAAATGCTAGTTTTAGTTTCAATAAGAATTATTCTGCTGATCGTAGGGTTTTTTAAAAATTATGCTTTCTATAATTAATTGCAATAATAACTGGTATAAACCAGTACCTACAGTGTATTCCCAGGCAACCAAATTTAAAATGATTGCTCCGGCTAGCATTTTGAGAACTCAGATCAGAAAGGGTTGGATTGTAACGCACAGTATGAATTTTACTCTTGTGTATAACTTTTACGCTTGTATCGCAAATGCCCGCTTTTCTGCGAGTGACAGGTAACTATAATATTGACGGCAAACACAAAGCTGATCGAAAGCACAAAATTTCGAGTAATTGATCTCAAATTGACCAACAAATAGGTAATAATTCCACCTCAGGTAATAGATAGCATTGTAATTTCAAATTCAAATTGTTTGGGCTAACCTGTATTTGTTTAATTCCACGTCATAGGGCACGCGGACCTGCAATTGTTTTACTTCCTGCTTCACGAATCACGTCCGGCCAACGCCAAACCAAGACCACGCTTGTAATTTCTTTCTGAAACTCACCCTCCGGCTGCAACATGTCTCTGGATCTCGCACGATGTCTGACCTAGCTGAACCACGATGCTGTAGACCTTTCAGAGCCCCTTGCTGTTAACAATCGAGCTCTAAAACTGGACCTCTTCTGGATCCTACACTTCTTAAGGACGCCACGCCACGTTCGTAATTTATTTCTGAGAGGCTTTCCGCTCCTGATTTCTCGTTGTATGCCACAAGGAAGGCCCAATATACATGCTGCATACTATTATCTGCTTGCCGCGGCCTCAAAACTTGTCGAAATCAAGCCCCGAAGTCGAACTCAAGTAGGCGAAACTTCAGGACCACTTCCCTCTTAGATAGCACTTTATAACGTTCTGAATCTTCGCACGAATGGACTCTGTACACTCGTGATCAAATAAAACCAACAACCGGCACAAAATAACAACTGTTAATGTACGAAATTTAAATCAAACTGGGAGCAAATACTATAAACAGCTTCTGGTTTGGCTTCCCTTATAAACAATGATAATTGACCATCTAGATATCCTAGCAACATGTTACAATTGTTTTCAAGTAAGTTTGTAAATTTTTTTCCTTGTTAACTAAATTGTTTCTGCATAAATGTCAATTCTGAGACGCACTAACCTAACTTTGTTCGCTTCTTAAACTTTTGTTTAATTAACACTGGTCTATAAGTTTATTTAGCACTGTACTGTTGTCTTTCTTGTATTCTTATGTTGGCTTTCAATGCTCTTTGCATTTCTCTGCCTCCTTACACTGTTTGCTTCGCCTTCAGCTGCATTATCGGTGGTTGGCATAATGAATTTAACACTAAACGCTGCATAAAACCTTTTTAACGCCTCGAAACATCTCCGAATTTAAGATAATTCATCATCTTGTCTTGACGTTACAATATCAACCTGTCAGTTATCATCTTATCATAAATTAGATGAATTTGCAATAACGAGCACAAATATTGAATAATCAACTGAACGCCAATCCTGCTGATACTGTTCCATTAAAATACTAACCTATGTTAATGAAATTACAGTTATTGCTAATCATGTCTTGTATCAAGGCGGTCTGTATTATTCCAGGCCATGACACTAGACCTATAAAGTGACCTTTGGAATGTCCTACCACAATCTGGCAACATGGCTGCGCCAAGCTTTAACAAAAAATGACTAGTTTTTGTCACTAAATGAACAATCTGTCAGCGCACTGTTTCTGTCATTGTGATAGTTGCTAGTTGAAAAAAATCGCTGCTGTTTACATCGTAGTGCGTTCCTTCACCGTAATATTAGATTTAAAAACAATTCCTAATATGTAGGTACCTAATTTTCCATTGTTACTAATTTTAACTTTATCTAACACAGTAATTTCTTCAAAATAACTTGCCTGGAAGCTACTGATATTGCATTCGGAGCAAGTCTCTTCATCTTATTATCCTTTATATCCGCTCTTTTAAAGTGATTCTCACACACACAACATCATGCCTTTCCAATCCGCCAGTTCTATAAATGCAAGACTATTCATTTTTGTGCCACCGTTTCATTAGATGGAAACTTGAACACGCTAACATATTGTAACGATTCGGCTGACGGTTATTTGCCCCGATGCCTCGATTATACTAGAAACTCCAGAGGCGGCTGCCAGCGCGTGAATCATAGGCCGCCGACGAGCGGCCTTGAACGCAGGTGTACGCGAATGACTCATTTTCCAGTCGATGCTAGAGCGGCCCTGACGCGACACGTCACTGTTGCCGAGAACATCTGGAGGCTTCTGGAAGAAACTACCGACGTGATATATAAGCGGGCGGAGCTCACCCGCAGGCAGTTCTGAAATAATTCTCCGGCAGTTCGAACTCAGGTAGAGGCTTGTTAGAAGCCCCCATATAAATAACCGCGTGTACATATAACTAATAGAAATAAATAAATATATAATCGTTAGTGTTTAAGAGTGATATAAATAAATGTGTTAATCCGTATGTAATAGAAACAAATGTACCGATAGTTCGTTAGTGCCTGTATTAATTTGTAATCTGCTTGATAATTCTCGCATGTGCTTGTAAACAATAATCGTAATAATTCATTGGTGTAAATAAATGTTTGAACCCATGTTTGTCGTATAATTTTAAATAGCCCGAACGTTAAAAACGTAACAATATAAAGCCACTGATGAAGCGTAAGTTGACTTGCAGCTTGGTATGCAACCCGGCAAAGGAATCTTTGTAACTTATACAGTGTCCGGCAGAATGACCGACCCTATTTAAATTTTTAATAACTGTTTCAAAATTTTAAATATTTAAATTTGTTTTTCAAAAATGTAAAGTAAAAACGTTTCAATGTTAGTTACAATATAATTTACTTATTAAAAATATTAGGTGTTGAAGATAACATCACTCAAACTCAAACTTAATTTTCACACTAATACAGATTAATCTAATCCTTAATTTGAATAAATTCGTCAAGTTGCTGTGTGTCATTAATAAACAAATAGTCGTACAATATGTACATTTTCTCTAATGAACATCGTTTTTTCATTACTGAAATCTATTTCAAAAATAATTGCTTTGTGATCAAAAGCCAAATACGCCATGCCCAATGCGTTCAAAATGGCGGTCAACATTTGAAAGATGTTATCTTTAAAAAATGATGAATTACAAAAATAAATTATATTGTAACTAAAATTGGCAAGTTTTTACTTTACAGTTTTGAAAAAAAAATTTAAATATTTTAAAATTTTAAACAGTTATTAACAATTTAAATAGGGTCAAATATTGAAATGGTCTTTAGCCCGTTACACAACTCTGCTTGCAGAATCAATAATTAAAGCAAGTCAATAAAAGCACAGAGCTGGGTTAAGCAGGCAACTGCAAGAAGTCATATTAGAAATGTTAATTTATGATTACATCGGTTAAGCATTGCCGATATTAACTAAAAATACTTTAGAATAAATGTCAACAAGGCAGAGCTCAAATCGTAATTTAGAATCACAGAATTATCAATTAAATAAATTATGAGGTGGGTGCAAAGTAAAGCCAATAAATAATTCAACAAATCTATCACCAAATTGATTTAGTACATGCAGGTTACTTAAATTTACATGTCAGTTTAATTAAATAAGTACAGTTCTATAAACTTTTTAAATAAAGGTAAGAAGGACAGAATGTTCAATATAGTGCAAAAAGAGCACAATGCTAGATCGAATAAGGCTATAAGAAAATGGAGCAGTAATATTTGAAGATTGAGGAAAATCAGACAGGTTTTATAAAACTGCAAGAAAAGCACACTATAGGAAATGGACAAGATTTGTGTTTATAAAAATAAGTCAGTGTAATGACACAAGTGAACAGACAATTAAAATAAAACTTTGTGAGTGGCGCTAGAACTTAAATAATTTGCAAACATGAACAAACAATAATTTAGAAATAAGAATATGTACAGTTTTATTAATTAAGTTGTAAATTTAGATTATAAGTAATTGCATTGTATTCAGTTAACATCCGTTTTTATGTAGCCAGATAGGCAATTGTTGTTAACAAAAGAAAAAAAAACAATTGAAAAATAAATTATTTTAAGACAAGCCAAATTGTCTCCAGATTATTTAACTTTTATACCAGTTACCATTAATATAAATTAAAACTAACTATACCGGCTTGATCAGCAGATCGTAGTGTAGGTACATGTGTGAATGTGGGCATTAAAATCCAGCACATAAAAAAATATTTTCTGCGGTGACCGTTCCCGAGAAGATCGGCAGACCAGTTCAGCTTTCCGAGCACACGTTGCGGGCTTCATTGGAGTTCCAGAATCTGAGAGAGGGTGCCAGCAGTTCTGCCCGGTGTGTACGAGGCCAGCAAAGCAGTTACAGTATCCCGGGGTCCAGCATCCAGCCACAAGCTTCAGGAAAAGCTGTTTCGAGAAGCCAGCCGCAGCCTAAGTGAGGTTAAGGTTAGTGATGTCAAGCAAATAAGCGTGCTAGAGCTACGAAATTTACCACGAGGAACGAGCTTGTTGAGAGGAAGCTGGTCCAAGTTTTGCAATGCGTCAAAATGGTCCAGGAGTTCCAGAAATTGTCAAACCTAAGTTGAGGTTATGTTGAAGGGAAGCGTCCAGTAAAACATTTGCCTGCGAAGGACGCTACTACGTCGATATAAAACAAAACACAATTAGGGACGCTTAATAAAGCGCGAAATTTGATTTACCTGTTAATTTGTTCATGGATTTGCTTTTAAATTCACTTTAATTATCCAGAATTGAACTGCGCGTAGAATCAATTTGGTAATAGATAATTTTGACAGCGCGAGTTTGCGCAATTGACACTTCTAAATTTCATAGCCCAGTGGCGTAAAACGGGGATTTTTATTTTGAACAAGTAGGAGAACTCAACTAGATTTTGAGTCCATGTCTATCGAAATTGAGCTAGCCATAACTTATTTTATTTGCAGATGTGTGCTATACTAAAAAAACGGCAAAACACAGATTCAATGAACCCATTGATACGGATAATTATTGATTTTAATCAGTTAAAATTTGATTTTAAATAAAAATAAAAATATATGTAGGGTGTTTATTTAAATCATAATCATAATATTATTAACAATATACCTTTACAATATATACTGTCTTCCATAAAAATCGCAACACCTAGAATTAATTGAGCGATTTTATTGAAATTTTTATAGAATCTCTATTTGGATGAAACAAAGTAATGATTAAAATTTGAATAAAAAGTATCGATCGGTTGTTGTTTTTTGTTTGTTTACACTTAGTAACAACAAATTTTTAGAACAAAAAACAATCGGTGTAATAACTGTCAATTTTGCGAATTGTTTGATCACTATTGCCTTCTGACTGTAACAACAATGCCAAGAGTTCATTAACATGAAAATTATCGTTAATTAAATGATTTTGAACGCGGACGTATTATTGGCATGAGAGAGGCCGGACTTTCTCTTAGAGATATTGCTGGCCGTGTAAACAGTAATGTTGCAACGGTGTTCAGATGTTGGTCCAGAAGGTCCGAAGAAGGGGTTCAACAACGTCGCCCTGGATCTGGACGTCCCCGGAGGACTACTCAATTAATTCTAGGTGTTGCGATTTTTTTGGAAGTCAATATATTTCAAACAAACAAAACTTAAAGTGTGTCTTGGAATGACCTAGCACACAATTTGGCAATAGAGTCAGTGTCATGGCCTGGAACAATATAGACCGCCATGTTTGTATACCTAAGTATTAATGTTTAATAGTGACTTCTTGTTGCAATAAACCAAATACCAATTCTGAGCCTATTTGAATCTTTCTTTCATGTTCGTGTGTTAGTTATGCAACCAGAATTGCTGTAAGCAATATACCATTACAATATATTGCCATAGCTCATCAGTTGAACTATGCCTTAATTAATGCAATGTCTTAAATGTTAAACGATAACTGCTTTTAAATCGAGAGCTCTTATTTTCAGGGTGGGTTCGCCAAAATCTAGTTCTCTATTAATTGAAGTTTTAAAATTGTATTTTCAAAAATCTTTGACTATCAATGACACATAACGTCAAACTTGACTTTTAAAATTCATCAAACCAGGTAATTGACAATTGTATCTTACTACAGTGTTGGGTAAGTTACTCTAGAAAAGTAACTAAGTAAGTTAATCAGTTACTCGGCAAAAAATTAACTGAGTAAGTTACTAAGTTACAGAATTATAAAAGTAACTTGAATAAGTTACTAAGTTACCATAAAGTAACTCGTTATTTTTTAAGTTACTTTTTTTTATGAGAGGCTACTAATCTACATGCAATTACTATCAACTTAATATCAACAGAAACACATATTTATAAACAATTGTTTATTAGTAAATTAGATTCCTATTTCTACATTTCTGTCTTATGTATAAAATTTATTGGTTTTTAATAATAACTGCATTTCAAAATTTTTATCACTTAATTTTGTACGTTTGAAATGGAGAACGTCTTTTGCAGTGCTAAACAATCGTTCTACTGGAGCACTGGAAGGGAGGGTAGTATTATATCTAATAAATATTTCCCTAATTGTTGGAAATTTGTCTAAAGCTGTTAAATTAGATGAATCGCACTTCATATATATTTCAGTTTCGTCCATATTTTTGGACCGCTTTACTGTTTTGAAGGAAAAAAATTGTGTTCTCCTTTGTCTCCATCATTATTTTGTGGACTGGGAAGTGGACAAACTGATGAAGTAGAAGCACGATTTTTTACTTCATTTTCCAATAATGTAACAGCTTTTCGTGTCTTTTCTGCATCACATATCCACTCAAATTTAAACCAAGGATGAGTAACCGCCGCCAGAGTGTAGTCAGAATTGTTGCGAATTTCTGTGAATCTAAAATAAAAATTGGCAACAGTCAATATTTTTGTTAATGCATTCCTATTAAATAAATACCTTTTATTTAAGCCATCGGTGATAGCTTTAATCAATGATCCGCAAAAAGTAAAATTCTTTGTTTTCAGTAATTGCATTTTCCGGTATATTTCTTCTATGGTTGGTTGTAAGTAGGCCATGTACATATTGTTTTTGCCTTGCAGTATGTCTAGGGCATTAGCTACTGGTTCCATAATCTAAAATTAATTATTTATAAAAAACAATTGTAAATAAACAAGAAATATTTGACAAACCTCACAATATTCCGCTATAAACTTAATATCTTGCGCTGACAACCGTGAAATTTTGACCAGATCACAAGCATCGTTAAAACTATTAACGTTTTTTGAAATCAATTTTGCTATTAATTTAACAGCATCGAAAGTGGAATTCCATCTTGTGGCATTAGTCGTGGTTAAATGGATACCCAAGCACTTCTTTATTTCATCTGCAGCAGGTCCAGAGTATGACTGTTTATTCCACAATGCTTGACATTTTGCAAATGCTGCTCGAGAAGCTCTTTTATAAATAATGTCCTTTTCTGCTACTAGGGCATCTTTTGTCGCTAATAAATTCAATGTGTGGGCAGCACATCTATGATGAGGTGGCAATAAATAATGGTTATCAATTTCCATTTCTCCATTCTGAAGTAGTTCTGTTATTTCTACAGCTTCTGTCACGTCTTCATTATCTTCATCCTCTTCTTCTTCTTTGTCACCAAATAATCTTAAAAAATTAGAAATTGTAAGCACACCCCAAAACGGAATATATTTTAATTGTCATAATCTGAACTACGACTACTGAATACTGAACTACATACTTGAAATCTTTCACAAAATTCGACCCGTTGTCAGTGATAACCTTACAGATTTTATGTTGGATGTTATATTCTTGAAAGATTTCCTCCATATTCTGTGCTAAAATGTTGTATCTAACGCAACCTCTTAAGCGACGACAGGCAATCACAGCAGATTTTCTGTGTAGGGTCGTATTTTCTATCCAATGCACAGTCATTCCCAGAAAACTTCTAAAAACAATCAGAATGTTGAAGTAACACGAAAGGTATTTTTGTTTAATACTTGCCTGTTATACATTTTCCACAGGTCTGCTGTTACAGCAACAAGATTTGGTTTTTCTAATGCAGCTATTAATTTTTCCTTTAGATTGTGGAAGGATTGCTGCACTTTAGCCATGAGAGTTTTCCTCGTCATAATGTGGTTTGTTGGAAATGCTGTGTTTGTAAAATTTCTCCAAGCTGTCCTTCAATAAATGAAAATGGCAAAATAGCTTCAACAATTAAACGCTCCGTGATCTGATTTAATTTTAGCTGCGATATGCTGCCCTGGCGGTTAATACAACTTTCAAGCGTTTGCTGTTTGTTATCACCGACTTCAATTCGTTTTTTCTTGCAAGCAGAGATCGCTGCATCACTTTTCTTTAAATAAGAAGAATGATTGATCTACAACAAATGCAACTGTAAAACACTGGGAATGATATTTATTTATTTATTTTCGTTTCTTTGTGACAAAAACCGGCTAAGCCCAGTGAATTGCCCACTACAATTTTATACAATGATAACAAACTTAAAATTAATTCAATTTAACATGAATTACGGTAAAAAGCGAGGATTTATTAGTAGGAAAAATGTAGATAACATTCCCAAAACTTTTTCGAAAAATGCAAATAAAGTCATACTAGGATAATAAACGCCTTGTCAAAAAGCCAAGGATAAAAAAACAGGAACGAATCCATTGAAAAAAGCCATGAAAAAACTCAGTGGAAAAGCCACCAAATAAAAATCCAAACAAAAAAATGTATGTAGTGGTTGTGTTTTCTTGTGTGTTTTTACCATAGCTTTTTTATACTGATTACCCAACTAAATTGTAATAATCTAGAAGAATCCGTGGAAAAAAACACTGCATATTAAACAAAATGCATTACCGCTTACCTTAACATGTTTACGTATATTTGACGATGATGTAACGGCACAGGACAAAAGTTTTGTTTGCGGTAGACACAATTTACACATTACCGTAATATTTTTTTCCAGAGGATCTTTATAAGCTTTAAATTCGAAAAATTCTTCATACCCAGGCCAAGGTATTTTATTGCTCGCTAACCGCACGTCTTCAAAATCATCAACCTCCATTAAAGTGCTATTCATTTTGTTAAACAAACACTTATTGAAACTTGTAACAAATTTACTACATGAAGTGCAAATAGCAACTACAACACAGAATTATTATAGTAATGTTTAAACAGCAGAAGGTTGGGGAAGGAACAGGCTTAGAGCTTAGACGCGCTAGTTCAACGATGTTTTTGGGATCCAGTAATCCACATTCCAGCTCAGAGAGCTTCTAGTTGTTAAAGGATTAAAGATTACTGGAAATAGCTGTCACCACTCAAATAGGATCCGTCAAATATTATTTATTATCGACTAAGTACAAGACCTGTGGTCGGTATTAGCATTTTCATACTGAACCATTCGCAATTTCTACAAATTCTTCAGCTTCAGGTATAATTTCTTAAATACTACGCATTAAAAATCGAACATTTTAAAATATTTTACATTTGTAGCATGAAAATGTAACTTGTCATATTCAGTTACTTAAGTTACTAAATAATTGTAACGCGTTATAGTTACAATTACTGAAAACACAAAAGTAATTAAGTTACTATTAAGTTACTGAAAAGTAACTAGTTACCAGTAACGAGTTACTTTTACTTAGTTACTACCCAACACTGATCTTACATTAACACATTTATTATTCAATTCACCTACGTAAGTAGGTACTATATCAACTTTATATTATCACTTTCGTTTATTGACAGTTATTCAAAATGCTTTCACAACTTATCTACGCAAACCTCTATAACTGCTCTAGCTTTCACTGCAACGTCTAACAAATACCGGATCCTGACGTCGACAGACTGCAACACCTACTGCCCACTTCACAAACAGCAACACCTATGATGGTCTGTGAATCCTTTCAACTGCATCCGTCCTGTCAAACCAACTTCTCTGCTCCCAAAATCCAGTCCTGGTTCCTCCTGAATGGCATTGTCACACGAACTAACTCCTGATAAGTTGTTATATTATGATGTTCCAAATCTAACTTTGTTCCCTTTTGCAGATAGTCCGATGACTCTTGTAATACTCACAGAATATCCAAATCAAATAATAACTTGTAAAAACCTCTACTAATATCGTGTAATTATGGATAAATCCAAATCTCTTCAACTAATATAACATTCTGTATTCTATATCTCCAATTAACTGTATCTGTATAATCTCTTCATCCACTTGAAGTCTCAATACATTTCATTTCATATTTCACCTGTTCGACCTCGTAGATTTGTTTAAAGCCCTTTTTTAATTTGACATTACCAAAACCAACACAAATTAAGGCATAATTTCTAGTTTTATTTCACAAAATTGGTTATTTCAAAATTACATGTATGTTTTCATGAGTTGTTTTACAGTAACTAACTAAACAAACTTCTATCCCTATTAGATACAATTCTTAGTGCACACTTCCTATATTTTAAAATAATACTATTACAGGATATTCATTCTGATTATTATTAACAAATACATTTGTCTAATGTTACCTTGGTTTGATCTTTATTAACATTTAATACAACCATTAAGTTTGTTTATTTCAATTAATATCGCACTATCAAATGGCTCCTTTCATTGTATCAATTACTTTCATTATTCATATTCGAAATTTTACACCCATCAAGATCTAATTATTGTAACCTTCCAAATTTATTAGTTGTACTTCTGCAAAACTTTGTCCTTACTGGCGGTGCTGGCATGTCTGGTATGTATCATAATATAGTGTGGCTGTCGGGAAACGCCAGTGATAAATTCTGATAAGCTTCAACGTTGCCTCTACATGGTTTCTCAAATATGTCTGTGTGCGCTCACAAAATGTATTAATTTACATTGTATTACATAGGGTGCCTTAATGTCAATTTGACGTATTTGCCCTTTACCAGGCTACAGATACCGATAGCTTGCTCCTCTTTTCAATCGCGTAGTATAGTTATTTGTATAATAAGCATAGAAAGTAGAATTTGCTGCACTGAGTGATCGGTGCACGTGGACAGCAAATAACTTTCTATGCGCATTATATACCTGATTTTGTCTACGAATTTAATTATATAACCTTAAAACTGTGTAGTAGTACATAACTTAGTACTTCAAAAAGAATCCAAAACAAGTAACGCGCAATCCAGTTGCCATTAATAAGCTGGTTTTGTCAAAAATTATAACTGTTGATTTAATTCGAGGCACAGAAAATGTTTACAGCAGCATTTCCATAACAATAATTCCTATATAAATGTAATGTAACATTTTCTATGCCTCCAAATGTTATAAAAAAGCCGACTTTCTATTAGCGAGTAGGAAAAAATAATTATTGTTACGTTGGCATTACTTTTCAACTGAAATAGTCAGTGAACTCTAACGTAACTGGAAAGGACCCGTCGCGTGCGCAAAGCACGCAAAACTGTGTCAGGGGCGACAAAGTGAGAGGGAATGTACGTGTAGGATCCCCATCTCTGTTTTACAGATGCAAGTGAATGGGGATTGTGCGGTTCATTTCCCATTTATTACAATTTGTTAATATTTTGAGGAGCTTGTATCTTTGAAAAGGCTTTTAGTTTGTCGAATACATTTACATCGCCGGGGTCGGTAGCTCAGTGGTAAGCATCCTGACTACTGATCTAAGGGTCGCGAGTTCGATTCCCGGTCCCGGTGAGGTTTTCAAAAATAAAAAAATGCAGATGAAAGCTTCTACAGAATGCCATCATTCGGAAGTGATGTAAAGCCGTGGGTCCCATGTTACTACGATGTGTAGCATGTAAAAGATCCCTTGCTAGGGTTGGAACTCCTTAGTCTCGGCAAAATTCTAAGTAGGAGCTTGACCATATGACCAAAGCAGTCGGTGTCTAAGGTACCTGGTACTCTGCATGCCTAGACCTTGTCCATTAACAAACAAACAATAACAAACAAACATTTACATCAAGCGGTTGGTGTATTTTGTTTAAAGCAAATTGCAGCAAAATAGTGCCAAAACCATTTTCCAAGTGTTGTGTTTAGAAACTGAGTAATCATGGTGCTTAATTGTGTAGCTTATGGTTGCAATAATGTACAGGATGCAAAAAAAACAATTTCATTTCATACGTAAGTTTATAGTTTTTTAATAGTCTAAAGTCTATAAAATCTTTGTTGTATGTTAAGATTTAAAATGCTCATAAAATGTAGTTAACCTATAAAAGTTAAAAAAGTATATAATAATTTTTATTATTAATTAAGTATATGTTTATTTTAGTTTTCCATTCAAACGTCCAGAGATTCTGGAACTTTGGGTGAAAGCAATAAGAAGAGAGAATTGGTTGCCTTCTAAGACGAGTAGACTGTGCGGGCAACATTTTTTATCTGCGGATTATCAAATTAGTCCAGGATGTAATACCGTAATTTCCCCTAACAATGGTCCTGGCCCACAACTATGGTCCAACCGCACCGTTAACGCATTAAAATAGTTCCTTCCGTCGCCGTTATAGTAGAGTAAATAATTTGCGCGGGAATTACTTGATGAATAAGCAAGCCAACCGATGACTGCAATTGACCTCGTTCATTCCGTCGCTCAACTTGCAGCCGCGCGTTTGAATATTTCTAAGAATTCGAGTTAAAAGTTAAAGTTTGTGTACTTTCCTCGCTACTGTTGTGAAGGTAAGTTCTATTACATCAACAGGTATTTCTACATGGACGCATATATGTCCTTAGAATACTAGGTATAGTAGACGCAAAGATACTTCGGACAGAGCGAGCTTTAAAAGTTAAACCGCAAATGAGTTTACTATTGTTAGTCCGCTTAAGTCGTGCCAGGTATACGCAAAGGTGGGAATATTTCCAAGGTGGTATTTATTTCGTTTTGTAGTGAAGTTTCTACTTAATTTATATTTAATTATCTAATAATATTGAATGACAAAATTAATTTTACTAGGTAAATAAACACATTATGCGATTATGCCCTGATTGAGGAATAAATTATTTTTGCTCAAATGACATTCCTAGATAAGAGAAATCGACATTTAATGTTTCGTCGCGTCATATTGGCATTAAAGTATGTATTTACAACTACATCCCTTCCAGTAATTAGAATGAAAGATAAATTATATAAATCACTTGACTTGTCTTTACTTCCCAAATTTAATAATAACGTTGCTGTTATACTTTGACGCACGTTAATTATCATCTAGTATTTGTGTTGTGTTGTATTTTGCGGAATATGTGGAGACCATGGGATACTAATGAAATTGAGGATGAAGTTGAAGAAGTCGCTGCTCCATGTGATGAGTTAGAAGAAGTTGATGATGCGGGAGAGAGACCAAGCCAGCGATCAATGCATTTTTTATCCGACGATGCGAAAAACATAGTCTTGAATGTATACAACGCACTAATTTCTGAAGGAGAAAGCAATGTTGTGAGAAGAACTGCGTTTTTAACTAAAGTGCCAAAAAGTACGGTTTTTCAAATTGCGAAAAATCAAGCGCTGCCACGTAAACGGCGTTCTGATTATGGGTGTCACAAAATATTAACAAAGCCTAATGAACATGCAATACGCGGCGTAGTTTATGACATGTATAAAACTAATGTGGTGCCAACAATTAAAACTATTCATGATACGATCATTGGTGACATGGGTATAAATTGTTCAATGACGACATTAAGGACATCGCTAAAAAATATGGGATTTTGCTATAAGAAGATAGATAAAAGACAACAAATAATGGAATCTCCGCGGATTAGAAAATGGCGATGCGAATACTTACAACAGATAAAAAAGTTTCGGGAAGAACAGAGACCAATATTTTACTTGGATGAAACTTGGTATGACACACATGATGTGGTTCAAAAAGGATGGACAGATAATTCTCGGAAATGCCAATTAGACATTCCACCTTCAAGAGGAAAACGTATTATAATTTTACATGTAGGCTCTGAGATGGGATGGGTGAACGATGGTCTCCTATTATCTGCGAAAAATATAAGAGACTGTCGATTGGACTACCATGAAGACATGAATTCAGATGTGTTTGAGTCGTGGTTTTCAAATAAGCTGTTACCAAATTTGCCACCTAATAGTGTGATCGTTATGGACAACGCCAGTTATAACTCAAGGCTTGCTGAAAAAGTGCCAAATAGTAATTCTACTAAAGCAGAAATTACAGATTTTCTTTACAAGAACAACATGTATTTTCAAGAAACTTACAATAAGAATCAATTACTGGAAGTGTTGTCCATTAAGAAGTTCTCTAAAAAATATGTAGTAGACACCATAGCTACAGAACTAGGCCATAGAGTTTTAAGATTGCCACCATATCATTGTTGTATGAATCCTATAGAAATGATATGGGCAGAATTAAAAACACACATTCGAAAACGTAACCAATGCCCCAAGTTTAGTGAGAAAATGATAGAAATAATTAAAGAAGAAGTTAATAAAATTCATGTAAATAGCTGGAAAAACTGTGTTCGGCATGTGATTGGCATTAAAGACCAATTTTTTAAATTTATTGATATTCCAGAATTAATTATTAATTTAAGAGACAGCGATAGTGACGATTGGCCATGTGATAGCGATAACGAAAATTAATTTATATATTGTACTCATAATTGTTGTTTTTTGTATATATCAATCAATAAACTGTAGTTATTTGTTGCATATACATATTTTCTATAATTTTTTGTCTTTCTTGATTGTATCTTTTTTTATTAACAATGTTGTTAAATAAAAATAATAAGTTTTTAAACACTAACAAACATTGCGTTTCCGTAGCCGCATTTCGATTTTAAGGATATGGATTTGCTTGTGAACTATTACAAAGGGATTGTCGTGTGTACAACATAATCCCACCTGCCATGCTCATTAACCTTTAAGTAGTAGCCTGAGGCGTCCGAAATATCTTTGCTCCAACTATACATAACCATTTGGCCTATTTCACCTGTTTTTTTTTTGGTCAGGTTAAGTGAAAAATTGTAACTCGCAATACAACAATAGTCCACTGGACCAAATGGACCATTGTTGTGTTCCCATGCATCAACTTAGAATTTATATGTGTTCTGACATGTTGGACCATTGTTGTAGGATCACTGATTATTTATTACTATATTTTTGTTATAGATAATGCCGCCAAGCAAATTAGCAAGACGGAAGGTCGGAGGAAGGCCATATACTCCATATTCTGACGAACAATTACAACAGTGTCTCAATGATGTGCAATCACATAAATTGTCACAAAGAGAGGCGTGTGCTCGTTACAAAATTCCTCGCAGTAGTCTCATTTTGAAATTAAAAGCTATAAAAAACAATTCTGTTAACGTACCCGGACGTAAATGTATATTTAACAAAGATGAAGAAAACGCTTTTGTTCAACATATTATTGCTATGTGCGATTTCGGGTTTCCTCTAACCACTTTCGACCTGCGATGTATAATACAAAGCTTTCTGGACAGCTCTGGGCGTCAAGAACCATTGTTCACGAATAATCTACCGGGTAAACGTTGGGCCGAAGGTTTTTTGGCACGACAAAATGGAAAACTATCCAAACGTCTCTGCAGTAATATTAAAAGAAGTCGAGCGGCAATCGACGACAACATTATAAACTCGTATTTTGACAATTTGGCGATAGTACTTGAGGGTGTCCCTCCCACTGCAATATGGAACTATGATGAAACCAACTTAGTTGATGACCCTGGAAAAAAAACAGTCCTCACAAAACGGGGATGTAAGTACCCTGAGGCGATCAAGAACTCCACAAAAGCGGCAGTATCAATAATGGTGTGCGGCAGTGCCGCAGGCGAAATTTGTCCACCATATGTGAATTATAAAGCTGAGAAAATGTGGGACACATGGACCGAGGGGGGGCCACATGGGGCAAGGTACAACCGTACCAAAAGCGGTTGGTTCGACTCCTGCAGTTTCGAAGATTGGTTCATAACTATCATGTTGCCTAGAATTAAACGCAGTGCTAATGGAAAAAGCGTAGTTATTGGAGACAATTTAAGTTCCCATATTAGTCCCAGAGTTTTAAATCTATGCAAAGACAATAATATCGCTTTTGTGGCACTGCCCCCAAACGCGACACATTTGACACAACCCCTCGACGTCGCATTTTTTCGACCTTTCAAAATAGCCTGGAGAGCTGTACTTGACGAGTGGAAAAACACTCCAGCAGGACGGCGGCATCCCACAGTGCCCAAAGACGTTTTCCCATCTTTGCTAAAAAAATTATTTGAAAAAATGAAACCAAACAGTGAATCAAATTTAAAATCCGGAATTTATCCACTAAACCGGGAGCCTGTTTTAGAAAAGATTCCTAACAGTGATAGGCTTCATTCCAAAATTAATTTAGATTTAGTGAACAAATCGTTCACAGAATATTTACAAGCCACGAGACTTGCTGAAACAGTCCCCAAAATCGTTCGCAAGAAAAAAAAAGTCAATGTTGAGGCTGGAAAAAGCATATCACCCGAAGATATAAATTTAACAACAACGCTAGCGGAAGTTGAACCCCGTGCTGGACCATCCGGAATTAGACGCAACAAGAAAAAGGCACTTCAGAAAATATCCAACAGTGACTCGGAAGAAAGTTCAGGGCATATGTCACTTGCCTCAGATACGGAATCGGAAGATTTTAATGATCATATTAGTGATCACTCAGAACCACCTGATCAAGTTCAGGAGAATGACGCTTTCATCATTGGTGATTTTGTTATTGTAAGGTATGATGAAGTATACTGGCCAGGGATTGTTGAGGATGTTCTAGAAAATGGTTTTATTGTAAGCTGCATGCAAAAAGTTGGCAATTTATGGAAGTGGCCCGACGCAAAAGATGTTCTTGAATATAATAAAAACGACATCGTTATGAAAATACCTAGCCCTAAATTATTTTCTAAAACAAGATCACTATACTCTGTTCCAGAATTAGATAAGCTGTAATATTATATTATATTCGAAATAAAAGTTACCTGTAACGCTTTCCAATTTAATTTTTGCAGTTTTTGTGGTTCATTATTGAACTACCTAGCCCCAACTATGGTCATATCTATCATTTACACCGGTTTACACGGTAAAATCGAGGTGGACCATAGTTGCGCAACTTGAAATACAACTATGTACCACGTTTTCAAAATTCATAACATTTTTTTGGAGAGACTTTTGAAATAATTAACACCGTATGCTATTTGCATATATCATAAGCTACCAATAAAAAAATAATGAATTGAATTTGATTGTTCGTTCAGAATTTATCACCAAAAATATGCTAAAAGTGGACCATTGTTAGGGGAAATTACGGTACTAAATTACTCAAACTTCATGCTGTGCCAAGTATTTTTTCATTTCCAAAACATCTATTGAAAAAGCCAACACCTCGCAGGAAATTAATTCGACATGATGTGAGTTATTAAAATAACCTTCTGTATTATGCAAAAAATTATTGTTTTTTTGTTATTTTTTTTAGATGGCAGATGATAGGGTTAAAGAAGAACCTATGAGTATTGATTTTGGTGTTACTACACCAGAATCGATAAATTTGCCATCGTCATCTGCTAGAGAATCAAAACTGCTCAGGGACCAAGAAACGCAGACTGCGGCAATAGATGATAGACTTTTCCGCTTGAAAAGACAAGTAAAAACTTTAAAACAAAAAGTCAAGAGGAGAAATTTAAAGGTGTCTACTATGAAACACCTCATTAAGGAAATTTCAAAAAGTGGCTATAGCAATGACAATTTAAATACTGTCCTGAAAAATTATTTTGAAGGTTAATAATAATGCTTGTGCTAAACTATTGTACTAGAAAATTAATAATGAATTTTTTAGGTCTGCCTTTAGAGCTTGTGCTTCTGCAGAAAACAGACTCTGAAATTAAAGATCGTGGCCAAAGACGTTACTCTACATTAATGAAGCAGTTTGCCCACTAGACTAATTGTATTTTACATAATTTATTCATGTAAATATTTGTACTATGAAATATTATTAAATACATTTTGTATTTTGCATATAATATATTATATAAAAGCATTTATTCTTTTTAATTTATTGCTAATTACAACTGCTGAAATGCTTAATAATCACTATTTCTTTATATTGCTCTTGTAAGTGTTCATAATAATGTTTACAAACAATTATCGATATTAAGCTTTTCACCATTTGCATTAGCCGTGATATTTTGAATTGAAATAAAATCATTGTTGAAATAAAAGTGTTGTGAAGGCCAGTTACTTATTCATTTTTGTACCTTTTCTCATTTGTAATTTTTATCCAATGATTTATTTTGTTCCCTATATGTGTATCTATAATTGTGTTTAAACATATAATATAGATTTTAAATATTGTTTTATCAGGCAAATAAGGGTTTTAACAAATTTTAATGACTGTTAAATTTGTATGGTCACCTATACAGAATTTTATTAAATTTTTGACAAATACTAGAAACAGTTAAATAATTATTTTACCTCTTAAAAGATTAAAGATTAATCAAATAATCTGTATAAATTTTAATACATTATTTTAGAAAAGATAGGATAGGAAATAAAAAATAAAACCTTCAAATTTGCTCATTTCTGCCATTTATTCAATATGTTAAACGGAGAGGGAGATACTACACACTTGCGGGTTGCCTAAAAATCAACTTGCCTCACTTTCAAAGCATTTAGCGTCCCTTCCAGTTGTCATTGAGTTCACTGGAAATAGTACAGTTGTGTTCAATTTCTGACAACTAAATAGGAGAAGTTGAGATACCTTATTACCATGGAGTAAGAGGGAAGGAGACTGATCCCCATGCTGGCTGCTCGCCAAAACCTGCGTCGGTATTTGCGGCTCTTTAGCAGTATAGTATTCTGCTCCTCGCGGTGCAAATGTTACGGAACCGAAAGAATGCAAAAAATCTAACTAGCATTTTTACAAAAATCAGTGATGCCATGGAATTATTGAAACAAGCCAATGCCAACGCAAGTGCGTGTGGGGCGATCATCCAGTCACTGCCGTCAAAGGATTTTCATATTAACCAACTGATAGTGACTTTTACGTCACGGAAGTTTCCTGAATATGGCAATATTTTCAAAAAAATATGAAATTTGACATAACGAAAGTCACGTGACAACTTTTGTTTGGCCCATTTTTAATTTTTTTTCAGCCATCTCTAATCGACAGTTTGATTTTCTAAAGAAATGGAAATAAAAAATTTCTCATTTGATGCCAATTTTTTGGCAATCACTGTAGATTTTATACATAAATGCGGATATTGGCATCATGATAAAACATAACCTATAATTTAGCCAAGTCAAGTAGTTAGTTATTGTTACTAAAATTGAACAAGGAGAAAAGTATATGTCTTCTTCTTAAGAGTGAGAGGGGACAACTATTTGTCCTTGATAAACCCCGGTAAAGGACAAATACGTCAAATTGACATCAAGGCAGCCTAGTTTTACCTAACTTATTTATTGACGTAGATTCCTCAATTTTTACAAAATATAATGCATGATTTGCTTTCGCTTACAGTTCTATTTAATTTTAATTTGTAGCAAACTTAACGAACTTGTTTATGTTCCTTATGTCGCCAGACACACCGTATAACAGTACAATAAATGTCTAATAATCTGACATAATAATTTTCATTGCTTGCTTGCTTGACGGCAATTTGTGAGCGAACCCGTGGGCCGAATTGGCTGATTTTGGTGTCAATCGACTCAGGGCGACGCAAGTAAGCCAGTAGTAGGATTTTTAAATTTTTATAAGTGACCTTTTTTATGTGGATTTTCTAACCTCAAAATTAACTGGACACACAAAATTGATCACTCTTGTACAAATTGCATTAAATGAATTATTTCGCCCCCAATTTGGGTGCAGAACGCTAGTTAATAATATTTTGGTAGTAAATGACTACAAGCATTCGTAATATGAATTTTCTTTTGTTTCAGAACCTTGACAAAACTCCAAGTGTAGCATCTGATGGAATAGTGACACGGTGTGTTTTCAGATTCTGTAGATTTGCATCACAGGCTTCAGGTACAAATTTAAACCATTATCACTTGAAATAACTGATTGACTACTTAACTTAGATAATAATAATAATAGGAGCTTATTACCAAAACTAATTTACAATATTTTTTGTATCAACATTAAAAATGGAACGGAAAAGCGATGGCAATCAGATGAACCCTGCTAGGGGGATCCCTCCTCTTCCTTAGCACCGCGGCAGCAGGAAAAAATTCAAAACTCACAAATTAAACATCACCCAGCATGTGAACCAAACATAACAACATAATACACATTTCAAAAATTAAAAGGAAAAAAAATAGCCAACCATACAATTTAGCTGCAGTCTGCAATACCCAGTCACTCACAAAGAATTACAAATAAAAATAATAAAAATATGCGTTGATATAAAGTTACAAGAATGATATATAAATTAATAATTGATCTAGTCTAATCAGTGCCATCAAATAACCAACCCTTTATTCGAAGTTTAAAAATAGATAGAGCACATTTTTTAAAATTAGAAGGAATCTTATAGAGTGTACCAATATTATACGAAAATGAACATTTATACAATTGAGACACAATATCGCAATAATTAAACTATGATGATAACACCAATGAGTCGCATAAAAGCACTTTAACGTTTATGTTTCAACTTTGTCTTTGATTATAAAGCAGTTGAAAGTTTCCATAAGCTATACGAATATACTTATTAATATGCTCCCGGAATCTGAGCTAATAATCTAGGGTTACACCAAAATTGCGAGCCGTATCAATGCAAAGAATTGTGACATTATTAATATTTATATGAATATGAGGTAATTGGGAAATTCTAGTGTTTTTACTACCAGAAAGTATAACATTACATTTAGTAGGATTAATGGTATGCGAATGTAAAGCAGCTAATTGAACTAAATTGTTTAAATCTTCATTAATACGGCTACAAGCAACAACAGCATTCCTGAGTTTAAACGAATAATACAGCTGTGTTTCGTTAGCATACTGATCATATACATAGTGTTAGAATAAATTATATAGAGTAATGGGCCCAAAACTGATCCCTGAGATACCTCATGTTTAAGAGTTTGAAGCTCAGACCTATCATTCGCCAACACCATGCACTGCTGCCTGTTCCACAGATAATATTGAATAAAATTTAACGCTACATTATCAAAACCGAAATGCTGCAGAAGAGCCAATAATACACGGTGGTTGATTGTATCAAAGACCTTGGAAAAATCAAGTAGAACTAGAGCTGTTAACTTGCCTTCGTCAGTAGCTTGAAAGATATCATCAGTCACTTTTAACAAGACAGAGACGCAACTGTGATTTGTACGAAACCCAGATTGATGATTTGAAAATAACTGATATTTATTAAAATGAGCTCGGATTTAATTGTCTACGATTTTTTTTCCATGGCCTTCGATAATACGGAATATGCTGATAGGTCTAAGATCTTTTAGCCATTTTGGAATGGTGACTTTACTAATGGGTTTAACATATGCCTTTTTTCATTCAGCTGGTAAAACATCTTCCAGCAGACAAGTATTAATAATATATTGTTAAAGAATGCTAGCTCCTCTTCGCCTGCGTAATTATTAATTATGTATTACAAAAGCACCACGTTATGTGACCTTATGTTAGATTTTGGAATTATCTCATATATTTGAAATAGTCATATAACTTCTGTATTTAATATTTTACTTTATGTTTGCCCTTTATTAATACAATGCCCCGTTAGTTAAACTATAATTGTTTATAAATCAAGTACTCTTATTTGAGGGGTGGTTTGCCAAATCGGGACCTGGATATATCGCCGAATGGACAAAACGCCGAATCGTATTTTAATGCCCAAAACGCCGAATCGTGCCCAAAACGCCGAATTCGTTTGAGTGGACAAATCGCCGAAAATGCCCAAAACGCCGAATACTGTCGGTGGACATATCGCCGAAAATGGACAAATCGCCGAATTAGTTGGCGTGGACAAAACGCCGAAAATGCCCAAAACGCCGAATTCTCTAGGTGGACATATCGCCGAAAATGGACAAATCGCCGAATTAGTTATCGTGGACAAAACGCCGAAAATGCCCAAAACGCCGAATTCTCTCCGTGGACATATCGCCGAAAATGGACAAATCGCCGAACCGTGTAAAATGACCCCACATGGATCGGAAAGTTGGCATCACTCGATTTTGTTCAAAACCCCCGTTTGTGTCGGTGGACCTATCGCTAATTAGTTAGCGTGGACAAAACGCCGAATGCTGCCGGTGGACACATCGCCGAAAATGGACAAATCACCGAATTAGTTAGCCTGGACAAAACGCCGAATCCTGTGAGTGGACATATCGCCGAAAATATCCAAAACGTCGAATTAGTGGGCGTGTACCAAACGTCAAAGATGTCGAAATCACCAATTCCTATTAGTGGGTATAGTACAAATTAAGGATGTAGAATATTTTACGGCCAAGCAAATAGCGAGAATTGTTTTCAAGTTGTTATTTCTAAGTTACAACAATAATAAATTCAACTATCAATTGCTGCCAGCATAAACAACACCTGTAAACTAATAGTTGATATTCGAACTACAATTTTTGATATCCCGTGTGCATTTTTGTGATTGAGTATTGAGGGTGATGTCATTTTGTTCCTTATGCTGGGACCCGCGACTGGGATGAGCGAGGGGGCTATTTGGGGATAAGTTATTATTTTAAAATATAAATAAAGTAAATATGTTTTAAAAACCAGAATATCTATTTCATATTCTATATCGCGCATATACTGCAACTTATAATCTAATAAAATAAAGTGATAATTGACCGTCATTGAATCCAAAATGGCGAACTTTAATTTTTTTATTTAAAAAACTCTTTGAATATAAAACAACAGGAAGGAGCATTTACCAGATAAGGTTGCGTCGAGAATGGAGGTTGCATATGGTGGATAGTTGTTTCCGTTTGACACTAGCGTACTGTCTGTAAAGGATATATTATGGGTTTATTATATATCAAGGATCAACATTTTATGTATTTCTACACATTTATATCGGGTGATTATAAATGTTTTTCCATCAAGCTACTTATGAAATATTTGTTATATGAATAATATGTAGGTGGCACTGTAAGTCTATGTCAAATTCGAAGTTAGCAGGTTAGGTTTTGCGTCAGTCTTGATTATAAAATCACCCGGTATATTAATGCCTAGACAAGCTATTAGGTTAGCTTATTGGAATGTATATATATTAATTAAATAAATTATTATTTATTATTATTATATTATAATTGTTTTACGGAGTTTAAAAATTGTCGTTATTTGTATTAAACAAATTTTAATAAAAAAACATTTTGTAAATTAATTCACATTAACATTAATTTAACGAGTTTCTGCTACAATCGCAAAATTTATATGGTGATAAATATAGAATAAGTTGGAGTTTTAACAAATTTATTTATTTGAATTTTTCTTAAATTTATTTATTTCTAACAGACAGGAAGCCCAATTATAGAAAGTCTACAATTTCATATTTAGAACTAACTCAAACATAATTTCTATTATACAGTCGAAAACCAACCTAAGATTGCAATAAACTTACAGTATAAAACAAATCCTTAGAAAAACCTTTCAAGTCACAGTGGAATATGTCAATTTGATTATTAATAAGATTGTATGATGCAGTGCTTGCAAAAGTGATGAATTTTTATAGGAAATTGTCCTAGTACAAGTATTAACAAATGTGAGACCATTTCTCGTTCTTATATCAGGTATATGAAAGTTAAGTTTTGCCGGCAGTTCAGGACTGTCAATATTTTAATTTTAATTACCAACCAGCTTGTAAATAAACATTATCTGAAAATAAGTACGCATTGACTAAGGTTTTATACAATTAAAATGCAAAAATTATACCCCTATGATCACGTTATTTGACAACTACCATGAATAAACTACCACAAATGAGTCATACTTGGGAGGTTGCATATGGTGATTTCAGTCGCACTTTTAAGTACGGCCAATAAAAGACCAGACTCCTTCCTGTTATTTTATATTCAAAGAAAAAACTAAACATGAACTTGTTGGGTATCAAATTAAAGGTAATCGATTATACAAAACAAATAGCAAACTTATAAAATGTTTAAAAGTGCCGTAAAAAATAAAAGAGGTAGTGGCGGTATTTATGGCCCAGTGTGCTTACATTTCTAAAACATTTCCGGAAACAATTTACACACTGTCCTGGTTCCTTCCAAAGGGTGCTAAACAAAAAGGTCAACTATGACTATTGATGTTCCGTCATTATCTAACAGAAGTTGCAACGTAAGACATCATATGGTTGCTAGGCGAAATTGTTAATTTAAGTCAGACTTATAGTTCCAATCAAGTGCTAATAACTCTGTCTACCCACAATTCCATGGTATATGATAGCAGACACAAAACACACATATCTGTTTTGCCATTACTTCCTGCATCGCCAAACTGGAAAATTTAGTTGTGACTGTAAACCGTCGACTACAACGGCCATCTAAAGATGGCATTTTTTAACCAAAAATTGGGTGATCATTCCATGAGAATTGCACATAATAATAGCTGTACTCAAATCTATTGGAAGTTATATTGGATCAACTGGCATTCCTTAGTTGTGGAGCGTGGCCTTTTTTATAAATTTATTAGAAGAAAAACATGTAACGCTTATACCACAACTTTGCCTGTGTTATATACTGCGCTTACTAATGAATTCTTCAAGGAAAAACGCCAAGTTATTCAAATAATTCTTTGGGTAATTTGGCAGAAAAAGTACTCCAAATCCATGATTGACAACAAAGTTTGTTCACGAAAATAAGTTTGTACCGCTTAGTAAAAGAAACAATAGTTAGGTACCTATTGTATGTAACAGAATGTTGAGTATTTGTTAATTCTTCTAATGTCCCAGGTACCTATGACGTTTTCGGCATTTCCACCCCATTGGGCTTTTCGTCCGAATTTTAATGCCCGCATTGTTCTCTCGCAAGAGGCGCGTTCGGTTGAAATCACAAAATTAGTTTTGACGAATTGGTTAACAGAAGAAACACGCTGTTGACTGGCCCAATTATTCATTTTGGATAAATGATTGCACATTATTTAAGCAATATAATCTGAATATATAAAAATCACTCACCGTGTGTTAGTAATGAAAAACTCGAGAACGACTGGACCGATTTGGATGATTTTTTTTTGTTTTGTTCACCTTACTCCCGTGGTGGTTTAGAAAAAAGAAAATTCGGAAAAATCCAAAGGGACAGCCGGAAAATTGGAAAATATCAAAAGTGTGTTTTTCTATACACTGTACGACTTTCTATTTGCAGTCATACTTTTATCATTCTGTGCTTAATGGTTTGAAAGGTTTTCCCCATCATGTCATAATCCAAAACAACGTTTGCCGGGTCAGCTAGTATATAATATATAGTGTCTAGACTGAATGCAGTAAACACATTATAAACTTGCATTTCTAGGATTTCTGTTAGATGTTTGTGCGTTGACAAATGACGAAATAACAACCGGTTAACAAAATATATTCAGACAATCTTGTGAAACAACACATACAAATAAAAAAGTGCAGTCAATGTAGAAAAGCTTAGAACAATTCTAGTAAAATTTAAGGTACTGTAGAAAAAGGCCAAGTACAAGAATGTTTCCTTATGTGGTCTATTTACTACTTTTATTAAAAATGTATACCTAAGTCAATTTATAATTTATTTTTAAAAATACATATATTAGAAATATTTATATTTGTCTGTTGGAAATAAATAAATTTAAGAAAAATTAAAATAAATAAATTTGTTAAAACTCCCAACTTATTCTATATTTATCACCATATAAATTTTGCGATTGTAGCAGAAACTCGTTAAATTAATGTTAATGTGAATTAATTTACATAATGTTTTTTTATTAAAATTTGTTTAATACAAATAACGATAATTTTTAAACTCCGTAAAACAATTATAGTAATATAATAATAATAAATAATAATTTATTTAATTCATATATATACATTCCAATAAGCTAACCTAATAGCTTTTCTAGGCATTAATATACCGGGTGATTTTATAATCAAGACTGACGCAAAACCTAACCTGCTAACTTCGAATTTGACATAGACTTACAGTGCCACTTACATATTATTCATATAACAAATATTTCATAAGTAGCTTAATGGAAAACCATTTATAATCACCCGATATAAATGTGTAGAAATACATAAAATGTTGATCCTTGATATATAATAAACCCATAATATATCCTTTACAGACAGTACGCCAGTGACAAACGGAAACAACTATCCGCCATATGCAACCTCCATTCTCGACGCAACCTTATCTGGTAAATGCTCCTTCCTGTTGTTTTATATTCAAAGAGTTTTTTAAATAAAAAAATTAAAGTTCGCCATTTTGGATTCAATGACGGTAAATTATCACTTTATTTTATTAGATTATAAGTTGCAGTATATGCGCAATATAGAATATGAAATAGATATTCTGGTTTTTAAAACATATTTACTTTATTTATATTTTAACATAATAACTTATCCCCAAATAGCCCCTCGCTCATCCCAGTCGCGGGTCCCAGCATAAGGAACAAAATGACACCACCCTCAATACTCAATCACAAAAATGCACACGGGATATCAAAAATTGTAGTTCGAATATCAACTATTAGTTTACAGGTGTTGTTTATGCTGGCAGCAATTGCTAGTTGAATTTATTATTGTTGTAACTTAGAAATAACAACTTGAAAACAATTATCGCTATTTGTTTGGCCGTAAAATATTCTGCATCCTTAATTTGTACCATACCCACTAACAGGAATTGGTGATTTCGACATCTTTGACGTTTGGTACACGCCCACTAATTCGACGTTTTGGACATTTTCGGCGATATGTCCACTCACAGGATTCGGCGTTTTGTCCAGGCTAACTAATTCGGCGATTTGTCCATTTTCGGCGATATGTCCACCGACAGAATTCGGCGTTTTGGACATTTTCGGCGTTTTGTCCACGGTAACTAATTCGACGATTTGTCCATTTTCGGCGATGTGTCCACCGGCAGCATTCGGCGTTTTGGGCATTTTCGGCGTTTTGTCCACGCTAACTAATTCGGCGATTTGTCCATTTTCGGCGTTGTGTCCACCGACAACATTCGGCGTTTTGGGCATTTTCGGCGTTTTGTCCACGCTAACTAATTCGGCGATTTGTCCATTTTCGGCGATAGGTCCACCGACACAAACGGGGGTTTTGAACAAAATCGAGTGATGCCAACTTTCCGATCCATGTGGAGTCATTTTACACGGTTCGGCGATTTGTCCATTTTCGGCGATATGTCCACGGAGAGAATTCGGCGTTTTGGGCATTTTCGGCGTTTTGTCCACGATAACTAATTCGGCGATTTGTCCATTTTCGGCGATATGTCCACCGAGAGAATTCGGCGTTTTGGGCATTTTCGGCGTTTTGTCCACGCCAACTAATTCGGCTATTTGTCCATTTTCGGCGATATGTCCACCGACAGCATTCGGCGTTTTGGGCATTTTCGGCGATTTGTCCACTCAAACGAATTCGGCGTTTTGGGCACGATTCGGCGTTTTGGGCATTAAAATACGATTCGGCGTTTTGTCCATTCGGCGATATGTCCTAGACCCGCCAAATCTAGATCTCTATTAGTTGAATTGCAAATTATATTTAATGACACTTGCTGTCAAACTGATTTCCACACCTTCTCAAACCAGGTATTGACAAATCTATTTCTTACATTGACATAATTATTAATTCATTCATTCATTCAAATAATTACTGTTTTGTATTTTACTTTTTCTCTATTGCTCGTTATTTAAAATGTTTTGATATTAATTACTAACACAAACCTTATCACTTCTTAAGCTCACTCTGCAAATATCCAAACAAATAAATCTGATCTTATCTTGTTTATTCCTTAGATAGTCTTCTGCACTCAGCCATCCCCTCAGAAGCAGTCCAATTCTGTTAGCACTCCTACTAACCTCCTTCTAGATGAATGATCTTACTTCCATACAACCAACAATGTCAATAATAAATATTTAATTATGTGTCACGTTCACCAGTAAATCCAATCTTCTCCAATTCAGTATTTCTCTGGTTCCTTCTATGTAATACACTGTGTTCGATAATCTCTTCACAGATTGTCCAGTCCCAATAACATTAATATTTCAGTTTCATTTTGTTGTACCTCGTAGCTTTGTTAACAGCATTACTATTTGTATATAACCAACAACTATACAAATAATACATAAATTTCTAGTTTTATTTGCTCAAAATTATAACATTGCAAGATTAATTGTACATTTTTCGATGAGTTTATTTATGTAACTAAACTAAACAAAAATTTCATTCCTATTAGATACTATTCTTATGACACTCTTTTCAATTTTAAATATAATAGTATTACAGGATATTCATTCTTATTATAACAAATACATTTGTCAATTGTAACCTTGGCTTGTTCTTTATTAACATTCACTGCAACCATCAAATTTGTATATTCAATTAATATCTTACTATCAAATTACCTCTCTCATTGTCTCAATTAATTTTATTATTAATATTTAAAAATTAACACCCATCAAGATTTAATTATAGTAATCTTCCAAATTTATTAGTTTTAAATATTTCTTTGTTATGATTGATCATACCACTTCGTGTATCATAATAGTATGTAATAAATGGTAACAGAAAAGGAGAGCACAAGTGCAACATCAATATAGTAATACCGTCACAACCAGTATCTCTACATTTAATACTATTTAAACACTTTTAAACTTCGTTAACTGCAGATAAATTAAATTTAGTAACGTTGGGCTTTATATTTTGGTAGAGTCTAAAAACATCAGAATCTGGATTTTCAATTCCTTGAATTGAATTAAGAAAATAATTATTTATTATATTAACATTGTCAAAATGTGGGGGGAGGGTATGCTGTGTTTTTTTAGTATAGATGTCACCGTTTCTTAGCTGTTTGCAAAACAGTTTGGAGTTTCCTTGCGAAAATTGATAATTTAAGCAAGCTTTTTTTTCATTTCTAATAATAAAGTCATAAGATTTTTCAAAGATTTATAGTAATTCCAATGCTCTTGTCTTCTCGTTTTTCAAAGCGCTTTAGGCAGCATCTCTTAGTGTCATCATCAATTTAATGGTATCTGTAAGCCACGGAGCTTTTGGTTTTGTGAAAAGCAGCAGTTTTGAAGGGAGCAAAAATATTAAAAGCTTCCACTATATCATTAAAAAACCTACTGCTCTTTGTCCAGATCTTGCCATCTTGGGTCCATACATTTCACCTACCTTTTCCACTGTTGGTAAATTATTGAGTTTGTTTACTTATTGATTCAATACCACACATTAGACAGTTATTTAAAATAATATAATGTTAATTTTGCATTTCATATGAGTTAGGTTTCCACAAAATATATATTTACAGTAAAATCCGGTTACGACATCTAAGGGGCCAGTGAAATTTGGTCGTTATAGCCGAAGATCGCTGTAACCGATGAGTGCAAAATAATTTAAGTCTTACAACATAATAAATAACGTAACTTGGTACCCGCAGACCACGAGGCCGCAGGGAACCCTGAGCCTAATTTTCTTAATCTTTCATTCAATAAACGCAAGCAGGAAAAATTCTTCGTATTTTAATTTTATCATAATGGGATGTCCACGCAAAAGGCAAAGTAGTTTTGAATTGCGGGCATTTAATATCAATGTGACATGGATTTTTTTATAATAATATCGGGCATAGGATAATTAAAGTGTCGAATTTCCTGCAGTCACATTGTAAAAGAATTCTATAATTTAACATGATCATTAAATGTTGGATTTATGGATTGTTTTGACGCCTTACGACATTAAATAATCTATTAAACTAAGGAATCTACCCGATGTTGAAATGCCACAAACACCAGTAATGTAAACAACGCGGGGTTCTTTGTACCTGAAATTTTATTTGGGACTCGTTTCGATTCTGTGCTAAATTAAGAACGTATTTTATTGCAGTTCCCAGTTTAATAATAGAATATTTTCAAACAGCCCAAAGAACACAAAAGTAAATATTACAACAATTCCAAACAAATGGCCATAGTTCCATCCTTATGTGCGGCTTGTCGCTATAAGCGGCTTTTACTGTACTTATGTAATAACACTTTTGCTCTGAGCAAGATTTACTACAATTTTGGCAATCCGTTTGAATTTAAAATTATAAACTTCTATCAATTTTTAATAAATAAAATTACCAAGCAAGTAATTTTAAACAGTAAGTCTTTCGAATGTGTGAGTTGTTATTATTCTTTTGAAAGTAACATAAAATTAATAGAATATGAAGCATCATTGCGTTAATATATAGTACCTATAGTATGAATTTAGAAAAATATTATGCATTGCTGTTGATGGTTATGTAACTCGTCTGAACATATTCATTTGTCCTTATGCAATAATACTGTTATTGATTCACCTCATGAGTGGTGTACTCAATTTCCCTTAAATATATCTCTCCTCATCAACAATTTTGAGCCCTTTTTAAATTTTTTGAAAAACAAAATTTTCATTCTAAAGAAATAATATTAACAATTTAGCTTAAAATATTGATAATTACCTGATAAATAATTAACACATATTTTAATAGTAATTCTATGTACAAAATTGACTTGTATTCAATATGGGCATCTCCTGGTATATTATGAACAGAATTTGTTATAGTCCATAATACCTTCACTCACTTAAGGTAAGTATTTTTTGCTTTGGCAGCTTTTTTTTTGTAAGGCCACAGTCCCACTGAGTCACCACTAGCTACCAACGACCATCAACTAAAATTCCAACTTTCATAATGATATGCGGCTGGTCTCACTGAGCCACGGCTAGCTACCCACGGCCATCAATCAGTTTTAAATTTCCAACCGGCTCGAATCGTGGTGGACGCCACTGGTTAGCGATGCGCAAGCTCTAGGTAACCGTTAGGGTTTTTGTTCTGCAGTTATTGCCAAACAGCTAGATATTTCGCGGTGTTTCAAACGTTAAGATTAACATATAAATGCCTCTAAGAATGCAATCATTTCGTTAAAATGACCTACTTATTAATTTAGTTCAGGAAGGCGCGAACTGTATGATCAGAGCTGCACTCTGTGCAAACATATTTCTCGTACCCACACTCTTCGCTACTTTTGATTTATTTTTCTCTGAATCAGAACGATCTGAAGATACTCACATTTTCAGTTCGCAAAAGAAACAAAACACATATGTACATAACCTCATTTATTGCTAGCGGTTTTAACATATAAAAATGTTGGTAAACCTGCGCACTACAAGTGTCAAATACGCGTGAAATTTAAATGTATAGTGGTTGGCGGTGGTCACCACTGGCTACAGTGGGACCGCAGCTCATTTTCTAAGTCGATGGTTGTGGGTGTGGTGGCTCAGTGGGACTGCCGCCTAATGCACGAACTGTGAACCATTGTAGAGCTATATTTAATAACGATACACACAACCAATTGTCTCACTTGATTACAAACAAGCAATAATTTCTCTCCAAAGCGGAGTTTTCTTAACAATACAAATATCAATCACCATCTCTAGGGTAAGTTAAGAAACAATCAGTGTCTACCTTGACAACTTAATCCTTCTTTAACGTTCTGGCACTGAAGTGAATATAAGTGAAATCAGTATTACGTAATCTTACTCAATAATTGCAATTCAGTTGGTGGCTTAACCTTAAACATTTTAAAGGTTTTCGATAGAGGTGCCATCTATCTAAAATGTATAGGAATCTCTCTTACCCTTAAATAATATCTGCAGATGAAGTTGCATCTGTATTTTAATTCTAGATTTATGGTAAGATCTACCAAAAAAGTTTAATTGGTTAATAAAGTAACTAAACTGCCATTTATGTGTAGGAACTGATCTGATACACGGTATACAGAGTATATGCTGGGAGCCTAGTGCATTATTTGTGAAAATATATTATTGTATTATATCTAGAGTCTAGAGTTCCAATTATGAAGACATTGTGAATAAATGTTGATAAAAATCTTAACCTCAATACCCACTGCAGCTTTATTTATTTATTTATTTGCACACCCAGCTACAATACATAGGAACAAACATAAAAATACAAAGTATACTTAAGATTACAGTACAATAAAACTATCATTTTATATCTAGAGTCTAGAGTTCCAATTATGAAGACATTGTGAATAAATGTTGATCAAAATCTTAACCTCAATACCCACTGCAGCTTTATTTATTTATTTATTTGCACACCCAGCTACAATACATAGGAACAAACATAAAAATACAAAGTATACTTAAGATTACAGTACAATAAAACTTTAATTTTATATCTAGAGTCTAGAGCTCCAATTATGAAGACATTGTGAATAAATGTTGATCAAAATCTTAACCTCAATACCCACTGCAGCTTTATTTATTTATTTATTTGCACACCCAGCTACAATACATAGGAACAAACATAAAAATACAAAGTATACTTAAGATTACAGTAGAATAAAACAATCATTTTATATCTAGAGTCTAGAGTTCCAATTATGAAGACATTGTGAATAAATGTTGATCAAAATCTTAACCTCAATACCCACTGCAGCTTTATTTATTTATTTATTTGCACACCCAGCTACAATACATAGGAACAAACATAAAAATACAAAGTATACTTAAGATTACAGTACAATAAAACTATCATTTTATATGTAGAGTCTAGAGGTCCAATTATGAAGACATTGTGAATAAATGTTGATCAAAATCTTAACCTCAATACCCACTGCAGCTTTATTTATTTATTTATTTGCACACCCAGCTACAATACATAGGAACAAACATAAAAATACAAAGTATACTTAAGATTACAGTACAATAAAACTATCATTTTATATCTAGAGTCTAGAGCTCTATGAAGACATTGTGAATAAATGTTAATCAAAATCTTAACCTCAATACCCACTGCAGCTTTATTTATTTATTTATTTGCACACCCAGCTACAATACATAGGAACAAACATAAAAATACAAAGTATACTTAAGATTACAGTACAATAAAACAATCATTTTATATCTAGAGTCTAGAGTTCCAATGATGAAGACATTGTGAATAAATGTTGATCAAAATCTTAACCTCAATACCCACTGCAGCTTTATTTATTTATTTATTTGCACACCCAGCTACAATACATAGGAACAAACATAAAAATACAAAGTATACTTAAGATTACAGTACAATAAAACTATCATTTTATATCTAGAGTCTAGAGTTCCAATTATGAAGACATTGTGAATAAATGTTGATCAAAATCTTAACCTCAATACCCACTGCAGCTTTATTTATTTATTTATTTGCACACCCAGCTACAATACATAGGAACAAACATAAAAATACAAAGTATACTTAAGATTACAGTACAATAAAACTATCATTTTATATCTAGAGTCTAGAGTTCCAATTATGAAGACATTGTGAATAAATGTTGATCAAAATCTTAACCTCAATACCCACTGCAGCTTTATTTATTTATTTATTTGCACACCCAGCTACAATACATAGGAACAAACATAAAAATACAAAGTATACTTAAGATTACAGTACAATAAAACAATCATTTTATATCTAGAGTCTAGAGTTCCAATTATGAAGACATTGTGAATAAATGTTGATCAAAATCTTAACCTCAATACCCACTGCAGCTTTATTTATTTATTTATTTGCACACCCAGCTACAATACATAGGAACAAACATAAAAATACAAAGTATACTTAAGATTACAGTACAATAAAACTATCATTTTATATCTAGAGTCTAGAGTTCCAATTATGAAGACATTGTGAATAAATGTTGATCAAAATCTTAACCTCAATACCCACTGCAGCTTTATTTATTTATTTATTTGCACACCCAGCTACAATACATAGGAACAAACATAAAAATACAAAGTATACTTAAGATTACAGTACAATAAAACTATCATTTTATATCTAGAGTCTAGAGCTCCAATTATGAAGACATTGTGAATAAATGTTGATCAAAATCTTAACCTCAATACCCACTGCAAATTTATTTATTTATTTATTTGCACACCCAGCTACAATACATAGGAAAAAACATAAAAATACAAAGTATACTTAAGATTACAGTACAATAAAACTATCATTTGCACGCAAATTTTGTAACAGTGTACAGAGTGAGCACCTAAGTGATTTAACACTTGTGTTGTGCTGTGAATATTGCCAACATAACATTTAGTTACCTTATAATAGTAAAATTAATAGTGAACAGTAATAAGCAAGTTAACAAGAAGTAAAAGTTTCAATTTTCTAAAATTTGTATGAAATCATGGTAATTTTGAAAGATAAATCTTTCGGACATGATTGAAAATGTTTTAAGATTATTAACATGCCTGATTTCCAGTGGCAGAAGGTTACAGGTTTTAGGCATGGTGTACATCACAAATCTCTGACAAATACTTTTATTAAATTGCAGGATGCCTACTCACTCGTTAGTAATACTGTGAATGTGATGTACAGAAGATACACAGTTTTGAAATATCTTATTTTTAAATGCATATATTGCTATGGTTTTAAGCCCTACAAATCAACTCTGTTAGCATTGCCAAATTAATGGACATTTCATTAAAGCTCAGAGTGAGATATTTTATATAACTGCAAAGCTAAAACTTGAATTTGCCAGAATGAATACAGTTGTAATGAGATGCCAGTAATTGCAGAATAATTAATTAATGAACGCAATAAGCAAAGCTCAATTCGCACAGGGATCTAAGTTGAATGTTAAGTTCAGTTAATTGATTAGGTTTGTGCTAAAGTAAATGCCAAGCCGATTAAAATTTAATAATTACAAGATGGATTGCAAACGCAAGAGAATGAAGCGTAGAATTCAGGTACAGTTTAATAGTGAAATCCAGTCAGGGTTTTATAAGAAAGGTAATTGAAAGATAGATAAGCTTATGAACATGCAACGAGCAGATAAGAATGAAGGCATTAAAGCATTTGAAGGAAACCGTAAGAATCAAAAGGCAAGGGTTATAGGAAGTGCAGAAAAGGAGAAATGTGTGGAAAATAAAACAGTGAATTCAAAGGAAGCCAGTGCAGGAAATGCGCGAATTAAATACTCTAATCAGTGCAGTGACATGTGAATATTTAAACGCAAATTAAAAAGACGTGCAGTGACAAATAGACACGCAAAATTAGTATAAATGTAAACAATCATTTTAGATGTAATATTAGTGTACAAAATCGTAGTTTTAGTAGAATTTAGTGTTAAAAGTCAGTATTTTGAACCATGTTAATATCCGGAATTAATTTGAAACTAACTAGCTTTTGTTTATAACAACGGAGAAAAAAGAAGACAAATGAATAAATTAATGGCTTGACGTGTGAAATTGAGCTCTGTATTAAAAATAAAATTTCAGATATTAAAAATAAAAATACATGTCTGAAACTTTACCAGTGTGTTGAGCAAATTTTTGTGTCCATGTGGTATTATTTTTATCAAAATCCGCCACCAAAAATTGTTGAAGTGTCCGATGCTGTTTGACATAACTTCGATGCCCGTGGGGTACGTGCCCGTGCCTAAACAACACGATCCGGACCATAGCAGCCCTACAACGAGGTCAGCGTAGCCTACGAACACCCCGATATAAGATCGACCAGTGCAGGTACTGTTAATCCTAAAAATAATTAAGTGAGCACCGGGAAATTCATGCATGCGTAAGAAAAGCAATACTGAAGGCAATCCAGACCAGTCCCATCGCCGTGCAAGTAAATCTAGTCTGCCAGGAAGCCCAAAATCCATTATTTGAGGTTATGAGGTAGTGAGATCCAGACCCACGCCAAAATAAACAATTGGGAGATAGAAGCGGGCCCCATAAACAAATGCTAGAAAGCAATGAGGATTAATCCCGCGAAAACCAACTAATTTAAATAGTTACCAATAGAAGTGTGATCGATTTCGCTTGTTTTTGTTTAATCAATTTGACGCGATCTTGCAAACGGCGTCCATCTTGGCTTATATTTGACCCAATTTCAGTTTCGATTGTGCGCAGTTAAGCGCATGCGGAGACAGATCCGTATTTAATAATTTTAATAAATTATGCATTCAGGGTGGACCCAACCGAGACGAGTCTGTGCTTTATCGATTTGAGCTAGCCTTTTTTTTATTGGATTAGTTGCAGATAAATAAAATATTATCAAGGGCATACAACTATTTATTTTATCTATCAATTCACAAGTAACTTTTAATCAACCTAAGATTTGATAACACAAATATGAAAAATTTTTGCATGGTACCCTTATTTAAAAAATTTAAATTAATAACATATTACAACATTAATTAGACATACCATGGCAATATACAGAGTGGCCAAAGTAAAAGAGGTCCCGTGTGAATACAGAAAGGTAAATTATTATTATATTTTTATTTAAAATCTGCAGAACTGTATTATTTTTTAAACTAGAAATGTGCTCTATTAATTCATTTTCTTCTACAGAACTAAGAAACATAGAATTTTTGTTTATGTTTATGTTTTCTGTAAAATTTGTTGCGTTTATGTTTTTGCTTATATTAAACCAACATTGATAAAATAACTGTTACAGTGATTTGCCATTTGTTTATTGTCTTCAAATATAACATTTTCATCATTAACAATTTTAAAAGCTCTATTGTTATTATTAGTTTTCTCATTAGTAGCTTCAGAAACCAATTGATAATTTTTTTTAAAATTATTTTTGTTTACTTAAATTGGTCTAAAATAATAATGATTTTTAGTTTTTTTTAATAGTTTATTCAATTCATTTCTGTAAGATTTGTATACTTGTTCTAATTTTGGTGTAAAGTGTTAACTTAGTCGTTTTTTTAACTTGTCTCTATTTTTTATAGACACAATCAGACCATCAGTTATCCATGGTTTGATTTTTGTAGTTTTTCGGTTTCTCTTTTTATAAACTCTTGATTTTCTTTTCGTTAGAATTTAAATATACACTATTTGCCGATTTAGAAAATAATTTAACAATACTGTAATATTACACCTTAGAATGTAACTATTGAAATTTAAATTTCGAAAACTATTAGATGTATTTTTTAAGAAAATATGATCTAAGCATGAGTTAGTTTCAGGAGTAACGCAGGTAGGGTTTAAAATGTAGGGTACAAAACCGTATTTTGCAAGTACTGAAAAATATTTGTTTACATTACCAACATCTTTGTTCATTAGATTAATATTGATGTCACCAATTAATATTTCAATTTTGCTATTTTCTTGTGTTTGTTCTAAATTTGTATCAAGTTCTTCTAGGAATGAGATCAAGTTACTTGGGCAAGGCCTGTACATGGCAATTATTCTAAATGATGCATTGTTAATTACAATATTTTTTATAATTGATAAAGAAATGCCACATGCAATTTTTTGACTGGATATACTATAATCGAGGTCGGATTTTATTAAAACCAAAACGCCATCATTTCTATTAAAATCTGTTCCATTATGAACAGTAGTATAACCCGGAACGTTGAGGTTGCTTGTAGAAGCACATTCGAAGCATTCACTAAGGACAAAAATATCACAGGTAGTCAGATTATATGCTTAAACAAGCGCAAGGAATTCATTATCAAAGTTCTTGTTTACACTACGTATGTTAAAGTGCATAATATTAATATAATTGTGACTACTCGAGTACAGGGATTCGTAGTTATCAGGATCTATATAGTCTCCACGGTGATCTTGTTCTAGCAGTTGAAGATTTGCTAATACAACGTCTTGATCGATTAGTACCATTAAGTAGAATAATCAATTTTGTTTCTTAGCAATTTGACATAATATTGTAATGTGGGACAGTCTTTATCGGTTGAATGATGATCGATATTATTCTTCAATTTGTTTGCATTGACACAGTTAACACAAACTTTTTTTTGTTTTGGACAGTCTTTTTGTTCATCTTCATCACTACAAAGGGGACAGGCTATTTTTTCCTCACAAACTAAGTGCAATAGAACATTTTTGTTTGTTTTTGTTTATTTAGTTGACTATATTATTTATTTAATATTAATTATTGTAGGTTTTCTCAGAACAGCGCCTAAAATGCATAGTTGCATTTCAGAAATGATTTAATTGTGAAGGTATTTACACTCTGCAAAATTATATAAAATCACAAATTTTCTTTGTACATACACTGACGTAATGTTTAAAGTAAGAAATGTAAACTAAGTATCTACTCGTATAATGTGGGTAATTCGCATGGAAATTTTTATTTGTTACAGTGAACATCAGAAGATCGACTTGACTCTCACGGTCCTATATTTCATCGTTAATGACATACAATTTGTTACCGATTGAAGAATGTTCCAATGAAGACAGCTGTAGCAGCCATCAGTCAGCTTTGATATTTGTAGCGTTCCAATAAGTTTCGGTGGTTGCAGTGTCTTTCCGGAATTGTCAAGTAAGTTATGTCCAGTACCAGCTTTACCTAATTCTTATATAGGTAGCCATTTTTCCTGTTTAATGTTTTAATCATCGTGAGCTATAAAAATGAATTAGCTGAAGTTTATTAAATTGTAAATTAACAATATATTTCTACTTTTGCATTTGCCTTTTAGGCTGTTTACGTTGAGGATCGTGACCTATTTTGTTACAACATTCAGAAATTTAAATCACATGTGAAACCTCCTATACGATTGTGAGTGCTGTGATCTTTGTAATTATATTCTGGTTAAAAATGGATAATAGTATGAGCGATAATGATTTTCTTCATGTTAACCAAATAGCAGACATGGCATCTCGTCAGCTATAATAAATGCGGGATGTAAATAATTTTATCGGTTTCAGGACATTAAGCCTTTGTTTACATATACAAAAGCAGGCTGGTAACTAAGTCATAACTGTATCTGTACGGGAATATTCCTTTACCATACATGGCAACCATTACTATACTGCAACCGATAAACTATTGAACACACTAATGTTATGAGTATCGTAACATTCTTAGATGCTCTACGAGCTTGGTTTTCAAAACATCTGCCGCAGTTATGGTACTCATAACATTCCTAGATATGTTAGTAGCTATACCAGCATACATAAATCAAACAAGTAGAGACACTCACCGTCGGTTCCTTTGATGTCCAAATACTGATTTGAATGACCTTGAACAGCTCCTGGAGGGCACTTCCCGATAGTACTAACAGATGGCGCCACTACTTCACCACATTCTGATTGGTAGTAGAGCCAGTAACTGGCTCTGATTGGTAGAACTTTGTGCTACCATCTGACAGTCAAGCTTAGAAATACGCCCCGAGTTACTGCCCAGGCTCTCTAGACAGGTTTCAGCATTTGGCTTGAGTGTCTCTACTTGTTTTGAAACGATAAAGAAGCTGACCTGCGGTTAATTAATTAAAATAATCAATGGTAGTAAAAAATCGCAGATTAACCCCCTTAAAGTTCGTACTACACGGAAGCTCTAAAAATCTTCACTTACCGCGATGGCCGAGCTAACTCAAATTCGGCGATATGGTCGTGGGTTCAAACCACCAGCTGTGTACCCTGCAACGTCTTCAAAAGAAAGTATATGGGCGTCAGAAATCAGATGATTTCGAATAATTTAAATAAACTACAAATGACTAGCGTTTATGTAATAACTACTGAATAATCTGTAGTATGGTAATTCAATAATAAATAATCAAAACAATTTGATCACAAATAATGTCATAGTAGAGCTGTGCAAGTTAAATAAAGGTTGCGACACGCACCAAGAAACCCCTTTTGGGTTATTGAATTAATTGTAACCACAAATAAATCGAGTGGTATGCATACCGCTGTCATTTTAAAAAAATCTTTTTGTCCAGGCTATTGAAAGGAAAAAGCGTGAATGCTCCTTTTACAAAGGTTCAATTACACACATAAATATTAATCGTAATTAAATATACGCATTAAGCTTCAAGTATTAAAATAGATTGACTGTATGAAATTAAACTTTATATGTTAATAACAACGTAAAATACAAATTTAAACTGCTTAAAAGCAGGAAGACCGTCCACTTTTAAAGTAGTATGATATAACACCAAGAATCACTAACCTCCGACGCCCAAGGCTGCTGTTAACCAAAGGCTGGCCAGGAGTTGCTATACCCGGGGAAGAAAGCGCCGGGGATGCGTCCGTAATTGCAGAAAAAAGCCATTCACAAGCCACAGGAGCTAGGTAGGACGTTAGCAGGTGTTGAAAATTAAATCGGACGGCAATCTTACTTCCAAGATTAAATTCTCGGGTAAAACTGTCGATTAAGAGCTAAAGAAATGCAATTAATAGGAGAATAACAAACAGAAAAACGCCATCGTACCTGATTATAGTCAGCCCTTTAAAATTAATTGTCGTGGCGTAATAAAGCACGAACGGGACGTTTTTAGAAGCAAGTTACTTCATCGAGGTGCAGGAAAAGAATCTTAGCGCATTCGGCCACTAACGAAAAACAGCTGAACGCTGCGACCTCGCGATAAGCACGTGGAAGTTTTTGGGTTTTCCAGAATTGGTATGAAATGAGCGAACTAATAAATTGAAATAATTCGAAATACAATGCATTATAATTCAAATAAAAATATACAGGTTAGACCAGAAATAATTGAATACATGGGGAAAACAATTAAGCGGCGCGAAAAATGGTGTCAGTTTAATTGATGTACGCTGGCTATACTTCTCTAGGAAAGTAAGTACATTGTCATGGAAACCGTAATCATTTTTGTAAATATTTCCTACATCCCTCAAATCTGACAGTGTAAGAATTACTTGCAAGGAAGGTAGTGAAAAAACATTTTTTTGTACTTATTTTTCATATTTTTCTCATTGTACAAAGGATGAATACTTTTTAGTTTATGTATATACACTATACCATAAGGAAGAGCTTATCATATACGGAAGCAATGTGCCAAGTAGCTCGTGCAGTGTGACTGCCACTGTGATAGAGCACAGTTATGGGTTACTACATTACACGTTATGCATTGATGCCAACTTTTGCTAGTTCATATGCAAAATATTTAGATCTCAGAATGTCAGAATCTGGCTTTGTCTGTGAAGAGGTGGAAGTCGCATTTTACATTAGGTCGGCACTAGCATCAAGATTTTACACGAACCAACCACCACTGCTTTCAACCAGCTTAGTAAATGATAAAAAGTGACCTTTTTGTCTAGTTCTATGTCCTCTTTCCAGTTCGCTAACACTAAATTTAGGACTGTTTCACAGGAATGATTTTTGCAAACAAAATTCTACCACAGCTTTAGTTTAAATAAGCCAAAATTGAAATGTTCAAGAAATTTAAAGAGCATATTAAGCATTGTTGTCTCTATCCCGAATGTAAGTAAATAGCTTCTCTACCTCATTTACAGAGTCAAGTCCATTTACTGCAGGAAGGAGGGGTAATTGTAACAAATATACAGGTGTCATTCTGTTTTTAAAATATTGTTTTGTTTGTCCTATATACCAGGTGGCCGGTTTCAAATCGAACATAGCAAGTTTTTAATTTTTAGCAAACAAATGACATGTCTAATGTAATTGATGTTTAAGGACTTCCATCCCCCCTCCCTTATAATATAAAGTTTTGATTTAGGAAACCTTGTTTTTTAATTAAAGGTCACCCCGTATATGGTTTCACAATTATTACATTGTGTTTGTTATACTAGGTGTAATTTTAAATTTTTGTGTTTTATGTCTTAAGATTTTTAAAGGCGGTATTGATGTTATTTTTTTGTTAGTTCTTTTTATATATTTTTTTTAATAATGGAATATAAGGAATTGTAATGCATTCTTTGGTTTTTTTTTGTTGATGATTAATTTCTTCAATAAAACAGTTTGGTTGTAGGTTGGTTGATGTATTACTTTTGTTTCGATTTGATAAAAAGTTTAATCTTATTTTGGTGTTTGTATTTATGAAGTAAAATGGGTAGTTATTTTTTTATAGTTATGAGCGACGATTATAGCAGAAATTTAGGTATCTGTTAGTTTTTTTTTCTATATGAATTTGTGCCAATTATTTCATTATTTGCTACAGTTTTTATTAAAAGATCTATAGGTATGTTTGTATATAATACTACATCTAGTGAAAGTAGTTCATGATTTTCTGGCAAGTTTATGTTGCTGTGCAGTGCTACCACTTCACCATATGAGCGAACTTTGGGTTTGACATTTGGAGACAGTTAAGAGCGGTAGAGAACGTCGATTCTGTTTCACGCTTAATACGTAGTTAGAGTCGCGCATATGAACTACTTTGGGGCGATTAGTCTAAAATTTAAAATAATTTACGAATATAGCCAAATTCTGAACCCACCTGAGAGAAGTTTTTGTGTTTTTCCGTGAGTTAGCCCAAAAAGTATTGCAGTTCAATAAAATATTAAGAAAGGGACTTTTAAACCATTTTATTTTGAAAAATAATAAATACACTACATTTTTAATTAGCCTGAAAATTACTGAAAGGCAAAGTTAGCACAATAATATAAAGTAACCTGAGAATTGTGGTGTTTGTGCTTGAATTTAAATTATTTAATTTTGTACCATAATAACACAGGCAGTTCATCGCAATTTAATATATGCGCATATTTCTACATGTTTAAGTGCATATCATTCCTTGCCTTGGTTATAAGTGGTGTTTTATATTTGTTTGGTTTATTTTTGAAATTTGTTAAAATGTTACAAATATTTGCACAAGTTGTATTTTGTTTTTTATCATCTGGTTTTTCAATGCTATTTTCAATATTTATTATAAATCGTTCATAAGTGATATTGTTTGGGCCAAAAAATTAAAATTTGGTCCATAGTTTAGAATTACTTGAAATTTTTTTGGAATATTCATGTTTCCAAGGTTTTTGAATCTATTCATTATCTGATTTATTTGTTTGTTGTGTTTTTTTCTAGCATTTTGTTGTGAATTTTTGATGTTTTTTTAAATAGCGAGTTGTTTTTTTTATATGTTTGTTGATATTGTTTTTAGTTAAATGTAATTTGGAGTTTTAGAATAAGAAACATAGTGATATTTGTTGGAACAATTTTTTGTTTAAGAAAATTCTTTGTTGTAAACTCATCTAAAGGATTGATATAGTTTTCATTGTGAATTCTAGTAATGTTTTTAAATGTTTCTGTTTTTAAGATTTTGAAATACATTGTTATTGAAGTTTTTTTGCAAGAGTTTTTGAACTATATATTTTTTTTACTCATTGTAAGGAAAGTTATTCTTTCACTTACCTTTACAAATGATTATTTGCAGATGCAGATAAAAACATGACTATTAATACAATTTTCCAAAATTTTATAAAGTTCATCCAAGATTACAATTTATAATAGAAAATAAAAACAAATCAATACAATTTTTAGATCTAACATTAACTAAAGAAAATAATGGAAGAATTAGCACAAATTGGTATAGAAAAGAAATGAAAACGAACAGATACCTTAATTTCTACTCAAACACAATTAAATATAAAAAAAGCGTATTAACAGGTTTAGTTGATCGTGATATAATCCTTGCCCATAAAAAACATCATAAAAACAATTTAAAAATAATCATAAACATACTATCAAAAAATCACTATTCATTTTACTTATAAATAGAAACATCAAAATAAGATTAAATTTTTTTCAAAAACGAAACAAAAGTAATACAAATTTCAACCTACAACCAAACTTTCTTAATGAAGAATTTAACAATCAACAAAGAGAAACCAAAGAATACACTACAGTTGCTTATATTTAGTCTGGGACTAGATCTGGCAAAAGTTAGCATCAATGCATAACGTGTAATCAAATACTTTACTATTATGATATTGGTAACTCTAAGAGAAAATTGGTGAAAAACGCTACAACGGCTTGAGGTGTAGCTAACGTATCTTTTCTCATCTCTGTCCTCACTCATGCTTCGATAAGTTCGACGGAAGTTATTTGGTATGGTTTTAGCTGTCAGTTGTTTTCGTGTTGTTTTGTGCGGTTTTGTTTATTTGTAAAAATGGTAGAACAGGATGTGTTTGTCCAATTTATGGTTTTAACAATTATAAACTCCAAAGAGATTAAGTCGTTTTACACGTTTCTGAAAATAATTAAATGTAAGTATTTGAGGTGAAATTGCAGTACGCGCATCATACATTTTGTAGAATTGTATTGTATTTAAAAGATTCAGGAATGTTAATATATGTACTGGGTTCAGTTGTCTAGAGTGGGAGAACCGAAGTAAACGGATCGGAATGTAAAACTTAAAAAAATTACACATAATTAAATCCATTGAACTATACATTAACGTAACGGGAAGGGAAACCAGTAATACACGTCCATGCTAGAAATTGAAGCCGTTGTGTGCGTGAGAGCGCGGATGAAGTGGTAGTATAGCCGTCGTGATCGTTTACATTGAGCTTGTAGTTCAGAGTGGTTTGACACTTTTTCTTCAAAACTGTCCGAGTTTATTCCAACACATCCATTACTCGAAGAATTTATTGCTGAAGATTTGCATGAACTTCAGTTGGTAAAAACAAAATTAAGACTCCACACTCATGCCAAAAAAATTACAGGATTTGCAAGGATGCAGTATCAGACAAAAATTAACCAAACTAATATTATTCAGTAATGTGTAAATCAGGAATGAGAAACCCACGGCCCGCCACACTTTCTCATGCGCCCCTTCAAAGATTTTACATTTTGACTTTTAAAATATTTAAAATATTTAGATCAGAAAAATATGTTCTTAGTTTTAAAATTTTTTCTTCAGATGTGGAAACGGTTCCGGATGATTTGCAAATGGAATTAATAGATTTACAAAACGACACGGATTTAAGAAATAAATTTCAAAATGTTGACATACATAATTTCTATTAAAATTACATGAATTTAGAAAAATTCCCATGATTAGGCGCACCTGCAAAGCAAATAATGACACTTTTGGAAGCACCTATGTTTGCGAACAATTATTTTCCGCAATGAAAATAATTAAAAGTCGATCAAGATTAAATTTAATGATGTACGGTTAGAAGCTGCATGCAAGTTTCTGTGTCGTCTATATCTGCAAATATAGAACAATTGATGGCAAAGAAGCAATGTCAAATTTCTCACTAAATAATCTTTTTTTTTTTAATGGTATTTCAATTAATGAGTGTTTTATTTCTGTTTTATACTAGGTTTATTTTGTTTATAAGGAGATAATTTAAGTGCATCATTCAGTGTTTGTATTATCATAAGT
>CALNHX010009733.1:0-46877 GCA_940337035.1 Agriotes lineatus
TACAATTATTTAATAACGTGCTTGTAGTCTTAAACTTAAAATGAATCAGTCTATTAATGGTTGTACTGTTTGGAATTTGCCGATATTTTACAATAAACAAGGAGCTTACTTGACAAGCTTCCACCAAAAAACCAGTTTTGTTATGGACTAGATCCAGGTACCTTAGTTACATTAAGCAGAACAAAATTAATAATGAATTATTGTAAACGTCAAACATCAATGACAAACAAACAAACAACACATATTGTTTGTTTAGGTAATTCCAAGGCACGACGGAGTTTTGAAAATTGAATCTTCGATTTCATTGATTTATCCTTCTCCGAAAATGAAAAATTGTTAACATTAGTATGAATGGATGCAGTATTTTTGTCTCTACTAAAAATATATTTACAATTTAGGTCTAAAATAATTAGGTGAGCAAATAATTGAATATAAAGAATTTACTATGCAAATTCCTATGGTGCGTCGCCTAACTTAGCACCCGGTATAACTCAATGTAATTTGAATTGATTTGCAATTGTATTATCTATTAAAAAAGTAATAGAATACAATTAGTTCAGTAAAGTGCTGAGTTGTGTATCTATTACCAATAATAGAATTGAGAGCGACAACTAGCTTTAAGTTGGTCGCGAGCAACCAGGGGTTTGCTGAATGGAGTTTCAAAATAGCAGAATTGGAGTTTGAGAAATCATATACCAAACGAAAGAGAAGTTAAGGTCAGTGGTTAATTGAATACAGAACTATTGAGCTTGGAGTAAGCGATTTTTAATGTTTAGAACTGGCTAGGTACCCGAGGTTACAATAGTATATTATATCATGAGGGACTAAAGTGCATCATTAAATTCCGCGAGTGAATATTATAATCACTCAGTCCCGTGGAATATACGCTATTTTGTGCACTTTTGGGTACATTATCATCAAACATTTAAAAAATTTGGAATCTGTCAATTTGGAAACTGACAATTACACTTTTAATTGTAAATACTAATTTTACGTTAGGAATGTTGTGTACAGAGTGATTTTTTAAAAACTGAATTGCAGCAGGTTCTGGATAGACTGAATCAGTTGGCAGTACTGAAGTGTATTGTCAGTTTATGTGAAATTCGAGATGTGCAGGTTAAGTTTTGCCTCAATGTGTGCTAAATGACAAACAAAACGTAACCTACTAACCTCTAATTTAATATAGACTGACAATGCACTTCAGTACTGCCAACTGATTAATTTTAAATACAAATTTTATTAAGAATGCTGTGTGCATAAATTTACCATAGTTACGGTAATATTATTACTTTAGTCCCTAGGGACTAAAGTAATTACTTAAGTCCCTAGCGATTAAATGAGCTACTTTAGTCCCTGAAATAAGTGACTAAAGTGTCAACTTTAGTTCCAAAAGTACAAAAACAATATTAATTTAATAAAACAGACGTCAAGTTAAACTATCCTATTAATATGTAAGGTAAGTCGATAAGAAAACTTCTAAAAGCGATAGTATTTCTTTGTAGTATGTCGTTACTGTGTATATTTACATACAAATGAGACATACCTAGTTGTTAAAATTACAAGCTGAAGATAAATTTGAATTTGGAATTAAAATATAGAAACTTTTATAATTGTTAACACAAGCTAAGAAAATAGTTATAATTAACATTAAAACGTAGAGTACTATTACAAATGACGCAGCAACGTGGGGTCCGATAAAGTAAATGAGTTGATGAATTTAAGATCAGGTGTTAGAAAGCCCACAAGAAAACTTAACAGAGCAGAGGAAATTAGATTGGAACAAGGTGATACTATAGCAAATAGAGAAGTAAGTCAAATGCAAGAAACCAGTACATCAGTTAGTAGGGTTAATGACAATAACATGAGATTGATGCAACAAATAATGCATCAAATAAATATACATTCCCAGGGAATGTAGTAGTAGAATCCACAATGACAACCAATAACAAGAAAATGAAATCCACAATGACAACGAATAACCAAGAAACTTTAAATTAAGTAGAAACAAATAACCAGGAAATTTTAAATAAAATAGGTATATTAGAATGCACAATGTCAACAAAAATGGACACAATTGATGCCAAATTAAGAAAGTTTCAATATGAAAACGAAAATCTTACAACTGAAGTACAGGAACATTTAGAAAACCAGTTAATTCATAAATAGAACCTATTGAAAAGGAAATAGAAATAATTAGATCAGAAGTAGTACAAAATAAAGATAAATAGGTAAATTTGACAGTTCTCAAAGTAACGTCAAAAGTCAGATATTTTTATTAAATACCGACGTAAGAGAGATTACTGAAGAATTACAAAATAGAACTAACGACAGTAATGTTAGTTTTACTGGGGGAATTATTATGCAAACAAACAGTGAAAAATCAAAGTTTAATGTAAACAGACAAGTACAACATCCAATCAAGTTTTTGAAAAAGTTAGACAATTATTTTGATATCATGAGAATTCTAGGTAGGAAAGGTTAAAAGTGGCTCTGGAATGCTTAGAGAATGCAGTTAACATTTGGGCTGAAAGTTATATTAGCGAATAAAGCAATTATGAAGCATTTAAGGTCGATTTTATTAACAACTTTTGGTCACCGTACATACAAGAGAAAGCTAGGTCTGATATATACATATACTATACCAAAGGTGTATAATAATAAGTTTGGTAGTTTTACTAAACATGTTTGCTACTAGATAGCCAGAGTACAATATCTGGAACCAAAGATACCTGATGGTATTTTGGCAGAAGCGTTAAATAAACATTTTCTATTAGACATACAAACAGTATTAGTAGCTTCACAAGTTAAGAATGTAGAAGGAATGTTGAAAGTTTTAGAGGGTTTGGAAGATAGACCGACAAATCAAAGATTTGACACTAGGAAAAGAATGCCAAATGTTACTCATCAATATAGTCACAAGTTTGACAATCGAAATACAAACAATTTTGAACCAAGAAATAGAGTCAATGAAAATAATTACGGTCAAAATAATAATAATAGGGTGGTAACATTTGATAATTATGGTCGAGTTAGGGAAAGAAATCCAAATGCTTATGCAGTACAAGCTAGAAGTAATTCACCAGTTCCAGTGATAGGTCACTTAATACAGTTCAAGTTCAGAAAAACTAAATAGCCCAATAAAATTAGCTCCAATAGTTAAAATTCGGGTTTTAAGGGAGCAACAACACCATATAAATTTTGTAAAAAATTATTTGAAACAATTTAACAAACTAAATGTAGTCGATTTGGAATGTGAAGTTTTAGAAAAGGAAAATGGAATGGTGAATCAAGTTTTACCATAATTAACAGTAGAAATTGAGAGAATTAAGCAAGATTGTTTAATAGATACAGTTAGTTCTGTAAGTGTCTTGTTAGAAGAAATGTTTGAAAGAATATTAGCAAAAAATAATAAAATACCTGTATTACCAGCAGTAAATTTCAACAATTCAAGGAGTTACCGGGAGAATTAAGAAAGTTTTAATGTTAGTAGATATGGGGAAATTCAAAACACAAAATAGTATCTATGTTTATTACTCAATTGAATACGACCTCAATTTTAAGAATGGTTTGGATGTATAAAGTTAAAACTAATTTGAATTTTAATACCAAAATAATGAAATTTATAGATTCAGAACAATGTTATGAAGTTGATTTTAAAAATAACTTTAACCAAGATAATTTAATGTCAAATGAATTAAAGCTAATATCAACAATTAATCTAGATATACAGAATGAGAAAAGATTTGATATAGATGAAATGTTATTGGAACATGACAATGAGTTAAGTCAATCTTTACAATTACAAAAAGACTTGGGTAAAAGATTTGAGAGAAGCAAATATTGAAGCAGAGTACATACATGATCATAGTGAAGAGTTTAAAGTAAAACAACCATTAACAATGAATCAAGTACATAAACATTTCAATAATGATAACTTATATTCGATACAAGTTGTTTTAGAAAATTATAAATTGATGAACCTGGTTAATGTAATCGTTACATTTGCAAATTACGAATTAAAGATGAAACAGTATTTGTACAAAAATCGTATTCAATGCCCTTTCCAAAAGGAACAGCAGTTGAAACCGAAATTTAAAAAAAAATAGATTTTGGTATAACTGAACATTCAGATTCGCCATATTTTAATCCCATAGTGGTAGTGGTAGTTAAAAGAATGGATCAGTTCGGATTTGTTTAGATGCTAGCAGATTAAATACCAAATTAGGAGAAGATTGAGAATCACCACCATCTATAGATGAATTATTACAAAAATGTAATGGTGTTAAGTTTTTGTCATCTTTAGATTTAACTTGTGGTTCTGGCAAATAAGATTACATGAAATGTCTGGAATATATACAGCTTTCTTAGTAAATGGTAGAAGTTATCATTTTAAGGTTGTCCGTTTGGGTTAAATGTATCAATTGCTGTATTTAGTAAATGTCTTGATCATGTGCATGTCGATAGAGGAACATAGAAGGTAAGTCGATAAGAAAACTTCTAAAAGCGATAGTATTTCTTTGTAGTATATCGTTACTGTGTATATTTACATACAAATGAGACATAGTTGTTAAAATTACAAGCTGAAAATAAATTTGAATTTGGAATTTGTTGGTACTATCCGTTCCGTACCGAACTACAGTCTCGCGTCGTTACGCGGCTAATGTGATATTCTAAGTATCATACTGAATGTCATCTATTGTTTTTTGTAAACCACACATTGGTGTATCGTGTTAATAAATAGTTGTCGCATCAGTGTTATCATTTCAGTTCACCCACTAGCGCAAATAATCCTCATAGGTTATGGGCTCAGCTAACGGTGTGAACTGAAGATAACGAAAACGCGACCTGAATTTACTTGAACTGCATTCCTGAAATCATTTTTTGGTGACACGTCATTCTCAAAAAGACAACATGAATGCCGCAGGTACTGCCAAAATTGAAACTCTCAACAGAGAAAATTATGATACATGGCGGATGCATATGGAAGCTCTTCTCGTTAAAAACGATGCATGGGAGTTCGTCAACGGCACAAGAGTGAAACCAGAGGTTGTGGAGGCGGATGCCACCTCAATTCAAGCACAACAGCAGTGGATCACCCTCGACCAAAAGGCGAAATCTGACATAATTTTGTCGATCAGTTCAGCGGAGTTGAAACAGGTAAAGGGATGCAAGACTGCACGGGATGTATGGCTGAAGCTCGAAAGCGTTTACCAGTCGAAAGGGCCCGCGCGTAAAGCAACACTGTTAAAGCAGCTGACTCTTCAGCGGATGCGAGAGGGCGAAGATGTGCGAGAGCATTTACGTACGTTTTTCGATGTAGTTGATAAACTCAACAATATGGACGTCGATATAAATGCTGATTTACTCGCCATAATGCTTCTTTATAGTTTGCCGTCAAGTTTTCAAAACTTTCGTTGCGCGATCGAATCTCGAGACGATTTACCATCGCCGGAAACACTACATGTAAAAATTATTGAGGAATCCGATGCGCGCAAAAGCGAAATGCATAGTGAAGTGACGAACGCTATGGTGGTTTGTAAATTTACTCATAAAAGTAAAAACACACAGTTTAAAAATAAGAACAACAACGGCAAAGACTTGTCATCAACTATTAGATGTTATCGCTGTAAGAGGCTCGGTCACAAAGTCAGTGAATGCAGACAGAAGGACAATAAAGTATCACAAAGTGCGAAAAACGCGGAACACTTTCAGTGTTATACGTCAATGAGTCCGTATTCTTTAAAGAACTGTAAAGACATTGATAATGTATTCCAAGTACCCAGTACAATTGGAGACGGATCGTGGTGCCTAGACAGCGGTTGTTCTTCACATATTTGTAAAAATTCTAACGAATTTTTAAGCAAAGAAAGCGTCAACGCGGAAAAATTGCATTTGGCAAGCAGTGCTTCGACCGACATCAAGGCGCGCGGAAACGTTTTGTTTCAAGTACACGAAGAAGACATAACTAAACAAATAGAGTTGTCAAATACACTATTTGTGCCCGATCTTCGCATAAACCTTATGTCGGTGGGCAAAATCACTGACAAGGGGTATCGTGTAGTTTTTGAACAAAAATCCGCAAAAATCGTTAACAACGAAGGTAACGCAATATTAACCGCAAGACGTGTAGACGGGTTATATATCATTCAAGCAAAAAACAACGACAGATGTATGGCATCGACTTTGTCAGATATCAACAAGCTTCGTCTCTGGCATCAACGCCTTGGTCACTTGAACGTGAAGGATCTTACTGATGCTGCGCGAAAGGGGACGATGAAGGGAATCGGCGTTGTTAAAGCTGATGAAACCTTTGTGTGCGATGTCTGTATTCAAGGAAAAATGGTGCGTGCTCCATTCCCAAAACGATCAAATCGACATACGAAATTGCTGGAGTTGGTACATTCAGACGTATGCGGCCCGATGAGGACAGAATCGTTGGGAAAGGCAAAATACTTCGTCACATTTATTGACGACAGTTCGAGATGGTGCGATGTTCGTTTTCTGGTTAAGAAGAATCAAGTCTTCACGGAGTTCCAGAAGGTCAAAACCTTGTTAGAAAAGGAGACCGGAGCATCGATCAGGAGTTTGCAGTCTGATAACGGGACGGAATATAAGAACAAACTCTTTGATGATTATTTGGACGCTCACGGGATTCGTCGGCGATTGACAGTTCCAAACAATCCGGAACAGAATGGCATCGCGGAGAGGAAGAATCGCACTCTCATCGAGATGGCGAGATGTCTCCTCATTCAGTCCGGATTGCCAAAGGCGTTTTGGGCCGAGGCAGTGGCTACTGCCAATTATATACGAAACCGCAGTCCATCAAAATCATTAGATGGGAAAACACCATACGAAGTTCGATTTGGGAAGAAACCGGACGTGAGTAACTTTCCCGAGTTTGGCTGTAAAGTTTTCGTTTTGGATAGGTTGTCTGACAAGGGAAAGTTTGATGTTAGATCACGTGAGGGCGTTTTCCTAGGATACTCGGAGGAAATCAAAGGCTATCGCGTTTGGATCCCGAAAGAACGTAGAGTAGAGGTATCACGCGACGTGAAATGCCTGGAATACTCTTCGGAGATCCAAGGCAACCCCAAACTTCGAGACGATCATCGAGAGATGGACGTTACTTTAGCACCGCTTCGATTATCAAGTGATACGACTGAATCGAGCGTTGCAGTAGATATGGAACCTGAAAACGTAACAGCAGAAGAAACTGAAGGTATAGAACTCAAGTATGAATTCGATACTGACGCAGACAAGAGCGAGCAGTCTGGAGAAGAAGACAATGAGCCTCACGTAACTGCAAAGCGAGGCCGCGGTAGACCCCGAAAAGCGAAAACAGGGCTTCCAGGTCGACCGAAAAAGGTATACAATATGCAAAATGTAAACCTTGCTGCTCTTGAATATGGTCTACTGGCCGAGGTAGATGTCGATTTAGCTGTTACAGGTCCATACGCTACGGAGTGGTACCATGCCATGGCCACCGAGTTAAAATGTATCATTCAAAGTGGTACCTGGGTTATTGTAAATCGTCCATCACCTGGAAAGGTGATAGGGAGCAGGATGATTTTGAGAAACAAGTACGGGCCAGATGGAACGATTCAACGGAGGAAGGCAAGAGTCGTCGCTCGGGGGTTCTCACAACGCCCTGGTGTTGACTATGACGAAACCTTCGCTCCGGTTGCACGCCTGAGTTCTATTCGCCTTGCCACGGCATTGGCGTCTCAGTACGGAATGACTATTCATCAGTTCGACATTACTGCCGCGTACCTGAACGGTACGTTGACTGAAAAAATCTATATGGAAGTTCCGGAGATGACTGAGGAGACCCTGAGGTACATTGTTCGGACCGAGAAAGATAAAATCACAAAGAACAAGGCGGCGAAGATGCTGCAGGACCTTCAAGCGGGCGACAAGGTGTGCCTTCTTAAAAGGGCACTCTACGGCCTGAAGCAGGCTGGACGACGATGGTACGAAAGATTGAACAGCGAATTATGTGCTCTGGAGCTGTCACCGACTAAATCCGACTCATGTGTGTACGTCAGAGGTTCAGGTGGAGACTTGATGGTAGTAGTGATCTATGTCGATGACATCTTATTGATCTCACGGAATCCAAAAGACGTGACACAACTAAAAAGCAAACTCGCTGAGAGTTTTGGGATAAAAGATCTCGGTGAAGTCGGATGTTGCCTCGGAATAGAGTTTATCAAACGAAACGACGGATATACAATACATCAGCGGGGACACATCGAAGACATCCTACGACGATTCGGGATGGCTGATTGTAAACCAGTGTCCACTCCAATGTCGGTTAATGCCAAGTTATCGAAGAGCGAAAAGTCAAACGACAATGATTCTATTCAGGTACCATACCGTTAATTGGTTGGCTCTTTAATGTATTTGTCGATGGGTACGCGACCCGATATAGCACACGCGGTTAGCTGGCTGAGCCGTTTTAATGATTGTCATCAACATGTTCATTGGATTGCAGCAAAACGCGTGTTGCGCTATCTTCAAGGTACCAAGAAGATCGGAATTGTATATAAGCCCTCGAGATCGAAATTAACTGGACTGGTTGATGCTGATTGGGGGAATTGCCCTGACGATAGACGGTCGTATACCGGTTTTACTTATATTCTCGCTGACGGAGCGGTCACGTGGGAGTCACGTAAGCAAAGAACGGTCGCACTCTCATCTACCGAGGCAGAATATATGGGCATAGCAGAATCTGTCAAAGAAGGAATCTATTTACAGACATTCTTAGATGAGTTGGGATACAACGCACTTGTCGACAACATAACGATATTTTGTGACAATATCGGGGCTCAAAAGCTGGCGTTGAATCCGGTGTTTCACTCTCGCACCAAGCACATCGACATCCGTCACCACTTCGTACGAGAGGCAATACGTAACAACAATATTTGTCTTCAACATAAGCCAACTGAAGATATGGGAGCTGACATCCTGACAAAAGGTCTTGCCGGACCTAAACATCGGAAGTGCCTTGAATTGTTAGGTATGAAAAAGTTCTGTACGTAACGAGGGGGAGTGTTGGTACTATCCGTTCCGTACCGAACTACAGTCTCGCGTCGTTACGCGGCTAATGTGATATTCTAAGTATCATACTGAATGTCATCTATTGTTTTTTGTAAACCACACATTGGTGTATCGTGTTAATAAATAGTTGTCGCATCAGTGTTATCATTTCAGTTCACCCACTAGCGCAAATAATCCTCATAGAATTAAAATATAGCACATTTATAATTGGTAACACAAGGTAAGAAAATAGTTATAATTTACACTACAACTTAGAGTACTATTACAGCATCTTTAAAAATTAAAACCTCTATTTTTGCTTAAACTGAGGAATAGATAAAAGTAATTATTTGCACATAGCTAAAATTTTACTTTTGTTGAAAATGGGACCCAACAGATAAGATAAACGTTATAAGAGGCAAAAAGGTAACAAATAAGTGCGTTGTGTATTATGTAGCTGCATCGCAGAGATCTGCGGGTTCCGATTAGCAGGATGGGAACGACGGCCGCGCTACGCGCGGCTTGCTTGCTTCCCGTTGAAATCCCTTCCGCAGGGGCTGAAATCACGCTGAGTTCAAATCCTCTCTGCAATATACGTTAAGATATTTTTACCATTGGTTGCCTTTGATTTTTCAAAATATTTAGTGTTACCACTTCCACTTGCGAGAGAAGTTCTGAGTAAAGTCTTTTACAGATTTTTTCTTTTCTCTTTGTCTTTATAAAGTCATAAAAATCGAAACAAGAGATATTTTAACTAAAAGATCACTTTTTGCAGTCTTTACGAGAGGCGGTTTGTTAGTCCGGAGGTTATCCATTACAGAGTGATCTCCCTTCGAACAGGCATTTTCTCATATATGTGGCTGTTCTGAAAATAATTGCAGCTTGTTGTTATCAATACCAGAAAATCCTTTCCGAGAAGTTCTATATACGGAATTACGTTTTCCACAATTAGTGAGCGCTGAAATAGCGAGTGTTTAAGAGTATACTTGACTAATATTAAGTGAAATTTATTTTAAAATTTCACAAACTGGTTAATTGTATATTAAAAGGTCTTTCGTTTGAGTTTTCGTAAAAATTCAAAAATTTGTCTCAAATACACTATGATATTGGTGGAAATATAGAATTCATTAGGGATATGATTTCGTGTTTTCTTTCTTCTAAGCAGCAGATGCAATAAAAAAATAGATTCAAGATTATTAACTAAAATTTGTTTTTCACTATTTCGAAATCTGATATCTTCATGCAGTAGTCAGAGAATTTGGAAATTTTCATTACTACTACCAACAAGAGAAGAATAAAGTAGCGATTTTTTCAGAACAATTTCTTTTGAATTTTGATGGTTTTTAATATTAGCGATGTAATCCAGTTTTAAAGTAAATGCTATCATACATAACGTTTACTTTTCTTTATCAATTTCGTGTTTTTATTGCTTTAAGTAGGTGTGAGATTCTCCCCAACTATCGCCTTTTTGTACACTTTTCAATATATTTCCCTTTTCGGTAAAATACAATAACTGCTGCAGAACTACGACAACATAAAAGATGGCAATACAAAATTGCGTTGGCTGTACATTTTTTAGTGGAAATGTAAGTTTTTCAATAATTTTAAACATAAGGAACGACACTTTTATCAAATTATATTAATTTTCCTGCCTCTTTAGAAGTTTTTAGCGGTTCGATTTAAACTTTAAATCTTTTTATACTTACCAGTTTTTGACGTAGTCGACGTTTAATTTTGTAAATAATAAAAAAAACGTCACATTTAGTATTTAAGTTGTATTCATAACCGCCTTATTACGAAACACGTCTTGTTAGTCACTTTCCTTTTGTCAAGTGTTGGCCTCATGTGAATCACAATTACGTAAGCTGTAACCGGCAGTGTTGCCAGCATGGGCGATTTTCCGCCATTTGGGCTACTCGGACAGCTCTGTTTGCTAAAAAATTTATGATTTTGCGACAAAGCGAAATCTGGGCTATTTTCCGAAAAATATTGGCGATAATTGGGCTAATTATTGAGCATACTTGATTTCAATTCTATATTTCGTAATTCTTACAAAAAAATACCGAGATGAGTGAGAAAAACTTCCTGAATTTAAAAGTATTACATGATACTACCCAAAACAAACTTCTGTATATAAGCTCGATTTTGTTATTTCTTTAGGTTGGGTAAAACGGGGACCATGCCTTTTGTACTGTGTGCCGTTCAATGAATTTTACAAATGCTGGTGGAACATTCATATTTAAAGAAATTTCAAAATGGTCGTTAATGCTTTTCACAATACCATTAAGTAATGCTGTGGTCGAACGCTTATTTTCTGTGATGACTGTGGTAAAATGCAAATTGCGAAATTCAATGAAGACAGAATTGCTAGACGCAATACTTATGCTTAGAGTTAATTTTATTAATGAAAAGATTTGTTGGACTTTTTGCATATTCTACCAGGTGATTATAAATGCTTTTCCATCAAGTTGCCTTTGAAATATTTTTTGTATGAATAGTATGTTAGTAATTCATATTGTATGTTAGTGGCACTGTAAGTCTATGTCAAATTCAAAGTTAGCAAAGATGATACAAATGAGGAAGACCTCTTAAATAAATTAACAGAAGAAATTCAAGGAATAATTTAATACTGTTTACCATAATGTTTTCTTTATTCTGTAGTAGCAAAGAACATATAACATGTTATATGCTCTTTGGTAGTAGGTATAGTTTTATTACATATTAACGATTATTGCATAAGTTGTAAGACGCATTTTTTAAAATAAATATCTATTATATTAATTTGCCGTTTTCGTTATTGAATTATTTCAGGAAATTATAAATTTCTAAAAAACAACTATGTATTTAATTTAGTTGGCTATTTTTGGGCTACCTAGACATATGGAAAAGGCGATTCGGCAACGTGGAATACTGGCAACACTGGTAACCGGTGCGTTCATTCAGTACCAAGATGCCAAAGAGTAAAGATCTAAAATGTGTATTCAGGGTACTTGCAACATTAAAAACAGTTTATTATTTGTTACTTTATCGGATGCTTTTTCAAAAACGATAAACCGGAGAAACACATTATCACAGTTTCTATATCGGGCTCGTAGTATTAACACATGCATAGTGAATAGTAAAATCCAGAACGAGTTTTCTGACTTGCTCTAGGTAAGGAAATGTTCGTTTTTGTATTATATAGAATAACATCTTAAGCATATGACTCGTGAGGATGTTACCTTTTTGTTCCTCTATCACTTTGTTTTGGGATGATATAACTATTGATAGATACAAACCAATCTCTTGGTTTCTTTGAAAAACGTACTGCGATACATATGCTCTTCTTCTAGTTTCTTAAATCACTTCTGCATTGGCTATATTCGAGTAGAACTTCTATACCTTTCAACAGTTGGTCCACCGGGATACCGAGACGATTCCCGATAGACCTCTTCAAAATTATGTATCTAGTGCCAGATTCTTGACGGACGTTAGAGTAGATGAGCTAACGTATTTCGCGAATAGTTGGGAGAACTAACAACAATTACGGACGCTTATGAAGTTGAAATTGGCAATTTAAAAACTTGCAAAACTTGAAAAACTAGTAAGAACTGCGGAGTATGTATACAGGGTGTCTCGCGAAGTTCTCCCGGCACTTAAGGAGCATGTTCTTGAAATCATTCCAAGCAAAACAGTTCATATGAACATGTCTCCCATTCTCAGTATTGGATTGGTCGAGGTGGGCCACACAATTGGCCGGCTATATCTCCAGATCTAAATCCTATAGATTACAACATATGGAGTTGCATGAAGGAGTTGGTGTACGAAGAGAAAGTAGAAACATGTGAGGCTTTAATCCAGCGAATTTTGAACGCTGCAGCACAAATAAAAGACATACATGCTAGGGTAATGAATGGAACGCGTGGTATTCATAGGCGTGCGGTTAAATGCATTTTTAATTATTAGTCTGCAGTCATTTATTTTCTTATTTTTGATGTCATAGTAATAAAAATTATTTAAGATTAATTTAGTTTGAAATGTGCATATCTCAATAAATATTGAGAATAGGACACATGTTCATATGAACATTTTTGCTTGAAATAATCTCCAAAAACATGCTTCTTAAGTGCCGGGAGAACTTCTCCAGACACTCTGTATATAGTAAGTGTATAAAAAATATGTTAAATACCTAATATAGTGATAAATAAATTGACAAAATCTCCGAGGAACAAGTTGTTGAAGAGGACTGTTTCGAAGATGCAAGTGAGCAAAATTTTGTTACATTAAATTATTTAAATATTTCTTCATTTTCCAAAGCTTCCGCATTTTAAAAGAATGTTGGGATTAAAATTTAATTATGTTTATAGCAAAACTAAACTGCTCAATAATTGAAGTGGCCCAGCAACAAAAATTATGCTACCATGATTATTTTAAAACAGAACAATATCGTATGTAGCTGTCAAGTGTAGTATTTGTTGACACAGGCTTCTGTTAGAAATAAAATAAGATTCTACATTATTAGGCTATAAAACTTACATATTAACATATACTATTTCGTTCTTCCATACGAAATGATTTTGTTGCTGTATGCTAATTTTTTGATGGGTCATTTCAATTGTTGAGCAGTTTAGTTATGCACTAACGTTAATTGCAATTTACCAGTGGCGCGTACTCTATAGAAGCTAGGGTGTTAGAGATGCTGGGCTTTCTTTGCAGGAAATTTAAGAATCGGAAAAATAGAATTTAAAAGTTACGACCCCCGAAAATGATCTTTTTCATTTTGTGTAGCATACATTTTTTTATGATCTTTTACTTTTGCACAGTTTCAAATGTCAAAAGTGACTGTTTATGCTACTTTTAATTTTAGCGTGCCAATTACGTTTTTATTGCACTTTGCCGTTGGTGACGTGCAATGTTAGTTTTAAACAATATGCAAAATGTGAATGTTTTTCATGGATCGTAAGTATTGTCTGACAAGCGAAGCGAGTGGAATAATTACTAGGAGTGAAAAACCATAAATTTTTTCAATATATTGCATACAAGATTTTTAAAATTCTATAATACAAACTTTTAAATATTCTAGTTTAGGTTGATTTGGGGACGCGGTGGGAGAGTGGCGTCCGCCGCTGCAGCCGATATTAGGGCTGTGCTATATACCGATATTGTATCCATATCGATATATCGAATATTGAAATATAGAATGTCGATATTTATCGATTCCATATTCATTGCTATCTCAATATTTTTAGAATATTTATCGAAATATTCAGATTTATCTTACTGAATTTTTAGTTGTTGCTCGTGTAATTTGGAAAATACTAATTTTTAGTTGAACATGTTCTTGCAAGCTTGTACTAAAAATAATTATGTCGTTCATATAAACCATATATATCTTATTTTGTAGATCTTTTAAAACTTTGTCTATCACTCTCTAAAAAGTCGAACGGCGTTTTTAATCCATACGGGACTCTTAAATATTCAAAATGACCATTTACGACGTTAATCGCGGTTTTTCAATAGAATAATAACAATCTCTTTATTCTACTATAAACAAATACATGAAAAGTAATACCAGTAAGTAAATACAGAAAGAAATACAAATAATTGTGAAAGAATCCCAAGGTGAAGTTCAGATGTGCGAGGATAAATCCCATCGCACCCTGTTCTGCCACTTAAACCTTGAAGATTTTAAATAGAAACGAAATATATGTAAACATATTTTTTAAGACATAATGACACAAAAATAATAATATAAAAATAACATAAACTATAAAATTATTCAAATTATGAAATTATAAATTATGGAACGAATGCGAAACACTAATCGTAAAAAAACATATTCTAAACTAAAAAAAATCAATAAAATCTAGAACAACATAACACTAGTCAGTACAAAGCAGTACAATTAATCAATTATTGAGGAGTAAGCAGTATTTTTGCAAGATTTCTTTTAAATGATTTAGTTGACAAACGTTTTAACAATTCAGGTAAAGAATTCTATATTTTATAAATGTTAAATGATAATGAACGTTCAAAAAAGGCAGTTGTGTGTTTCGGGGAAGATTCACTAATTTCTGTCTGGTGAAACCCGCTAGCTAAATCAAGCCTGCTAAAATATTGAGCTCTAATTTATCTAGAATATCATTAACATTAGAGGGAAATACCTATCATCAATTGTCATTTCGTTAATTTTGCGATAGTCCACGACTAGTCTCCATTTTCGTTTTCCCGATGCCTCTATTTTTTTTTGAACTATCCAAATAGGAGACGTCCCATATGGTATTAGATGCCCTGATAATTTATTTTTCTAACATTTAAATTTGTCGTTGCACTTCTTGTTTATGCACGTATGTGTTTTTTCTCCATGCCCATATAGTAAGTTACACTTACTTTGACATATCCATTGCAGGTAAGCTGATTTTACTGTTTGTTTACTGGTTGTCATGACATTGGGGAAGTAAGTAGCTACTCCCCAAGGGAAGTAAGTGAATTGCGTGTTATTACAGTAATTTTAGTTCTATAAGTGATCTGAACGAGTTTGAACTTAACTGATCCTAACCTAGTTGAAATTTAAAAACTCGTTAAGAGAGGGGCGGAGCCCCAAGGCCCCCCCTGGAGATGGGCAGAGCCCAGGGGGCCCCCTTGGAGAGGGGCTATGCCCCGAGGGCTTCCTTGGAAAGGGACGGAGCCTCGACGGCCCCCTTGGAGAGGGGCGGAGCCACGAGGGCCCCCTTGGAGAGGGGCGGAGCCCCGATGGCCCCCTTGGAGAGGGATGTAACCCCGAGGGCCCCCTTGGAGAGGGACGGAGCCCCGTGGCTTCTTTGGAGGAGGGCGGAGCCCCGAGTGCCCCTTTGGGGAGAGGCGGAGCCCCGATGGCCCCCTTGGAGAGGGGCGGAGCCCCAATGCCCCCTCGGAAAGGGGCGGAGCCACCAGGGCCCCCTTGGAGAGGGGAGGAGCCACGAGGGCCCCCTTCTTTGGTCAGGCGGCGGCAGGGGAAGGCAGGTGCGGGTTGTGTAACAGAACAGAATGGCCCAACGTAATAGGCCTAAAGATGGTGGTAAATTGAATAGGATATTTTATTCAAATTTTTGTTGGGCGTGGAGAAAAATGTTATAAGCATGTTCGGGAAGTAACTATCTATAACCAGTCTCGAACTTTGCCAGCCCGAGCGAGCGAGGGCTGGCAAACTCGTTCTCGACTGGTAAAAGCTACTTACTTCCCTTGATGCTTAAATAACTATTATCGCGTGCTTAATTTTAGAGGTAAAAGTTAGTTTATCTCCTGGTTTAAGAAGAACGTCGAAAATTGTTTACAAAGATTTATAATAGTAATTTTTTCTTCTTGATTCATGTGATCGGTACGTATTAGGTCTTTAATGCTACTTTTGTCAATTTGGGGGTTTGTTGTTTTGCAGGGATTATCGGATGATAAGAGTGCTTTTTGTTTCTAAACATAATTTTACAGATAACGTAATAAATAAAAAACAAAATTATTGTGATCATGGCACTAGTGATTTCTGCCTGTAAAAAGAATAAACTCAGTTTTTCAAAATTTTGAAGAAGTTTCCATATCATGTAATACATCACTGCATTCAGAAAAAAATCCTCTCTTAAAAGGGCCAAAAAAATTGCAGGGTACCAATTTAAAATTTTGAGGTTAGGTTAGATTACTAAAAATTAACACAAATAAAATTGGTTTTATCAAGTATCAATAAAAGTATTTAAATTACCATTTAAATTAGTTCAAATCGCATCTCAATATCTTAAGTAACAAAAAAGTTACGGCATATAAAAGAAATTAGGAGATTTTGTTTTTTTTTAAATTTTAGACAAGTGGGCCATGACAAATAAAATTTGAAGATGGATTCTTAATGAGCTCTCAAACCTGCACCTTTTTGCTAATTTAACCATCTCTCTATCTCTTCAAATACAAAAGTTACCCATGTTGTCCCTACGAAATCCGGGCACCCTGTATATAACTCTTTAAGAAGTTGCACAACGTGATATTTGACGTTAATTTTCGGCAACGTTATGTAGAACCTTGAATTTTCAAAAATAACTTTTTTTCGACATTGTACTGAATCGATGTCGCCGTTTGTTATAAACAATTGATTTTTATATGTGTTTAAAGACCGTACTGTTATGGGTATAGTACAAATAGGGTTTTCTTGAAATGTATGTAATGTTTCTAGATCAGTTTCGTCGTTTTGCTGTGTTGTTACAGGGGGTTTAATTTGGATATCCGAAATTACATTAACTTTTGGATGATTTTCATCTAATGATTCCAGTATTTCGGAAATAGTATCATTGTCCAAATATAGAATTGGTTGGTTTTTGTTTAGTGCTTCTTGAATCACTTGATCAATATCTCCTAGATTATTGTCAATAGAAGAGGTTTCTAAAGGGTTAAAATCAAAATCTGGTGGATTTCTCGAAGGAGCGTCTGCTGCTTGGTTGTTTTTACCTTTTTTATATTATTAGTATAATCAAACTCTTCTCATTTTAAACTCCACCTAGTTAAACGTGAATTTGGTTCTTTGGGCGAAAATAACCATTGTAACGGCTTATGATCTGTTAGAATTACAAATTTTCGACCGAAAAGATATGGTCTAAAATATTTACAACTCCACACGATAGCAAGGAGCTCTTTTTCAATAGTCCAATAATTTATTTCGGCTGGATTTAGCGTTCTAAATGCATAATAAATTAGATGTTTATTTTGAGAGGGTACAGCACCTACAGCATAGTTAGATGAGTCTGTCGTCAAATCGAATGGTTTGTCAAAGTCTGGGTAGGCTAATACTGGTTCCGAAGTTAGTATATTTTTACATGTATTGAAACATTCAATAAATTTCTTGGTGTGTTCTATTTTTTTATTTTTCTTAAGACATTGGCTTGGCTTATTTATCAATTTTTTTAATAAATTTACGATAATAACCTAACAAACCGAGAAACGATTTGATTTCTTTTTGTGTACGTGGAAAAGGGAAATTTTTTGATAGCTTCTATTTTCTTTTTGTTTGGTTTGATTCCATCTGGTGCCCTAAATATTATTCTACTTCTTTCTATAAGAATTCGCATTTATCTAACTGAACTTTTAGTTGTGCTTCGCGTAATTTGAAAAATACTAATTTTAAGTTTTGAACGTGTTCTTGCAAACTTGTACTAAAAATAATTATGTCGTCTATATAAACCATACATATTTTATTTTGTAGATCTTTTAAAACTTCGTCCATCACTCTCTGAAACGTTGACGGCGCTTTTTTTTAATCCAATGGGACCCTTAAATATTCAAAATGTCTATTTTCGACGTTAAACGCGGTCTTTTCAATAGAACATTTACTCATTTCTATCTGGTGAAAACCGTTAGCTAAATCAAGCGTGCTAAAATATTGAGCTCTACCTAATTTAGCCAAAATATCATTAATATTAGGAAGGGGGTACCTACCATCAATTGTTTTTACGTTAATCTTGTGATAGTCCACGACTAGTCTCCATTTTTGTTTTCCCGATGCGTCCATTTTTTTCGGGACTATCCAAATAGGGAACGACCACGGGCTTTAAGATGGCCTAATGATTCCTTTTCTAACATTTCCTGAATTTGTCGTTGCACTTCTTGTTTATGTACGTATGGGTATCTATATGACTTGGTGTGTACTGGTATTTCGTCTGTCCTTTTTATCGCGTGCTTAATTTTAGAAGTAAAAGTTAATTTATCGCCTGGTTTAAGAAAAATATGTGAAAATTGGTTACAAATATTTATAATAGCTATTTTCTCTTCTTGATTCATGTGATCGGTACGTATTAGGTCTCTTATGCTACTTTTGTCAATTTGGGAGTTTGTTTTTTCGCAAGGATTAGTGAATGATTCGAATTTATAAATTTCATATAAAGATGGTTCAAAGCGAATCGTGGATATAGATTCGTTTAAGGTTACTGAAATCGTTTTTTGTGTTGGATTTTGTATTTCTACGGATGCATAACCGTTTTTAGCAAAAGTTTTTTTTTTATTTGAACTTGTGTAGTTAGCTCAGCGCTTTGTGCTCTATACATAACTTTTTTGAAATAGTGTCATAACTGGAATACATAGAGGACGGCTCAAAAGCTCCTCAGTATCTAAAAGTGGTATGTGCATGTTTTTAATTAACTTATCTTAATGTTTGTTGTATTGTGTAACTCCTAACTATTTATGATTAATTGTCCATAGCATGAAAAGTTTTGCCTCGCACTTATTGGCATTTAGTTGAAGACACAATTTTTTTTACCATGCGCTAATAATATTAAGTTTTTCTTGTAAGTTGTTTCTAGCAAAAGTTAAAACTTGTGGAATGAAAAGTTTATCAACATTTCTCCATTATACACAGTAACTGGGAGATTCTTAATCAACTTCGCATCAGGATTTACCGAAAACGAAAAATTAACATTAATGGGTTGTCGAAATTTAAACGAAATTTGAACATGCCTATAGAGCCTATTAATTTCTTGTTAATTAAATCAATATTAAGATTTATTTGAATAAGATCTTCTAAGCCTATTACTCCCTCGAAATAATCTTGAAAATCAAATAAAATTAAATAAATTTCGTGGTCGCTATGGAATTCCGAAAATGCTGGTATTATTGCCTGATATCTAACATGTTTGCTCCCAATAGCTGTTTTTATTACGGTATTAGCGTGATAAACTGTTTGCTGATAAAAATCTTCTACTACAGATGGTTTAATAATAGACCTAGAACTACCTGTATTAATCAATAATTTTAATTTTGGGTTTTTAATTTCTACGTAAGGTAACGCATTATGTGAGGAGATATTTATTTCTGCTAGGTTTGTTTTTGTGTTCGGCTCTTCAAGGGAAAATTTTCAGTTCCATTGGTATCCGATTCAATGTTATTTTCGTAGTATTGTTCATTATTGTAATCGTTTTCGCAATTTTGATACTGATCCTCTAAAGGATGATGTTGTATCTCATCATAATTAAAAGTTTCTGAGTCAAAGACATTGCAAGAATCTAAGTTCTCGTTATCGCATTCATTTGCATGTAATTCTTCAAAAATAAAGTTTGGTCTTTGTTGGTTAGGGTATCTTGGAAAATTTTGGAAATTGTTTTGAGAGTTTTGATTCCAAAACTGGGGTTTATTAAATTGTTGCGTAGGGGATCTTTTCGAAAACATCGTTGGATGTCTCGATGTCGTTGACATGGGCTTCGGTTTAGGCAATTGTTTGTAGGAATTTGGTTTGGTCTAAACACATTACGAGGGGGGCCAAAAACTTCCCGATTAGTGGGGTATCTTCTTGGAGGTTGTTGTTTGGGTTGAATATTTATAGGTTGATTGGTCCATACTGGCTTTACTGATAAATTTTGGTTTTGCAGATATTGAGGGACATTAAAGTGCGATTGAAACCCATTCGGTTGAGAGTATGAAGCATTGTTTTGAATGTTCGTTAGATAGAAGTTTCTATTACTAACAAAATTAATTTTGAAGTTTTGTTTACTATTATCGCTTAAACTACCGTGAAGTCTTTCAAAATTCTCAAATTCATTAACATATGTCATGGCGTCTTCTAAAGAAGCTGGCTTTTTTAAATGCATGTAATTTTTTAAAATACCTGTGCAACCGGCAATAAACGTATCAAGTGCAATTTTATCATAATGATTGATTCGGCATTATTTTTCTGATTCACTGAGTTTAACATCGTTGCGTGTTTTTTTGTGCAACGTTGCTCCTTAGTAATTGGAGAGGGCTACCGAAATTTTCACCTTTATACGGCCTATTTCTGGTTAATTCCTGCACTAAGCAATTCAAATCCCTATGATCCGAAAAACACTGTACTAAAGCCTCTTTTAAACTAGACCAGGTATTCAATTCTACTCCGTTACCTACCATCGCTTCTGCCCTACCAATTAACTTTTCTTGTATGCATTCAAAAATGTGTTGGTCAAGCTTTGGGTCTTTAAATTTACTATAACTTGCAATTAAACTTTCGCAGCGAGTGATAAATTTATTCAAAGTATCGCTGTGGCCATCAAAATGTTTAATAATTTTTATTTTAGACTTAAAAAGATTCCAGTTCACTTGAGCCGGTTGATTTGGTTAATTAGTTTGATTAGTACTCGTCATGTTTAATGCTGTATTATTTTCACTATTAGAATAACCTGCCTCAATTTGAGCAATGTCAGAACTTGTTGGATTTTCTTCAAACGTAAGGTTGTTTAACTGATCCAGAAGCTAATCAATTTCAATCATAAAGAATATTTTATCGATAATTATAACTACTTCTTATTTGTGAAATATTTTGAAAGAACGTTTTATTCAAAAATATTCTCTTAAATACTAAATTGTCTACAATAGACTGTACACTACCCTATCTTCCTCAAAGTCCTTAAACAGAGGGCCTGGGAAAGGCAAAAAGGAATTTGGCAGCTACTTGGTTTGTAGACCTTCGTGTTCCTTTTCCGATCCTCTGCTGCTCACAGAGATGCTGTTCCCGATGTCCTCGAATGAATGGTTCAGGATCTACGCTGAAGAGGTTGAAACTCCAAAGTCGCAAAAAAGTCTCTAATTTTCCGACACGGTGTGAAAGAGATTTTCCACAACCGCGCACTATCCTACCGACTGCACCAGTTAAATGATTAAATCGGAAAAACAGCTTTTTAAAAATAAACTTTATTTCGTAATTACAGGTAAAAGCAATAACCGTCTTAACTCTGTTACAAACTAGCAAAAAGTTACTCTAACGTTTTACATAATTTGCAATGTGGCAAAGAGATAACAATGCCCTGGGATGTGCCTTAGTCCCTGAACACACGGGATTCCGTATCCGAGATTCGGTATGCGGGATACAGAATCCGAGTCTGTTTAGACACGGCGACTGAATCTCAGACGCGGGCCTTCAGTCACTTGCAGTGCCGTGCTGTTATGGACCTAGCATTGCTGTTCTTTGTTTCTGTCGAATTAGTCTAGAAGTGCTGTATTTAAAGTCAGGGATTGGGCTCTACTTAGCTAATAAAATTTTCATTGTCAAATAATGTACGCTCTATGATCGTTGTATAGTAAGGAACGCCCTGCTTATTCGATTTAAATAGAAGTTGAAGAAAATCTGCTACGCCTATGGACTCATATGCTCCATATGCTCCAATGGTAAATCGGTATCCGAGATACAGAATTTGTCGCCGGCGGCCGAAATGGAGAGATAAGGAAAATCGTCCGCCGGCGACACATTCTGTATCTCGGATACCGATTTACCATTGGAGCATATGGAGCATATGAGTCCACGTGTATCAGGGCCTGGACACGCCTACTTTGGCCAGCCAGAACATATGATATCATATCATAGGCGTAGCAGATTTTCTTCAACTTCTATTTAAATCTAATAAGCAAGGCGTTCCTTACTATACAACGATCATAGAGCGTACATTATTTGACAATGAAAAATTTATTAGCTTAGTAGAGCCCAATCCCTGACTTTAAATACAGCACATCTAGACTAATTCGACAGAAACCAAGAACAGCAATGCTAGGCTTCATAACAGCACAGCACTGCAAGTGACTGAAAACCCGCGTCTGAGATTCAGACCCAGATTCTGTATCCCGCATAACGAATCTCGGATACGGAATCCCCGTGTGTTCAGGGCCTTATCAGAGTGGCATCGTGTTATTGATAAGCAATTGCATGTAACTTAAGATAACAATGCGCTGGAATGTGCCTTATCAGCTTGGCGTCGTGTTTTTTTTTATAGGCGCATGTAACTCATGGTATAAATGCATTATTTGTTAGGACAATTTTCACATTTAACGCTTATCCGCCTTTTCTCCCATTTGTAGTTCTTTTCCCGGTTTATTTACGCTCGAATTAAAAGTTCAGTAAGGTTTTAAAACCCAATTCCTGTCATTTTGAATATTCACGTCTCCCAGCGTAGTAAGGATCAGCGTTTTAAATCTAAATTTAGCTTTGTCCTCGCATGCCATATGACACAGTGTGCCTTATCGCGTTCTAGAATGTCGCAGTTGCCTACCTGCCCATTGTCTGCACTTTTATCGCTTATACAGGCTAGGACTTCCCTCGTTCTAGACAAATTGCTGATTTAGGATTATACCATAATGGGACTTTCCGTGCGGTTCACATAATTTGAACAGAGTACAAAATTAAGTAACGCCTGCGCGTAGTCATTTGACTTTAATATTTCGACCTGGATTTTTGATTCAGCGGCCGGCACTCGGACTGTCCAGAGGTGTTGGTTGTTGTTTCCTAGCGGGGCACTTGTCTCGCCGCGTTGTCGAAATTATGGAAAGTGTTGAAACCAGATAGTTGTCGTTGGTCAGACCCTGTGTTAAGTAACGTATTGATAAATGTTTAGCCGAAGGATCTTTTGTATCGTGAAGCGGATTTTAAATGAAAACCTCATCTGTGAGCTAAACTGCCGTTCTTGGAAGTCACTTGTATCGATCGTAATCCTTTCGTAAGTGCTTTATTTTTACCCTTCCTGCGATATAATGCCGTTCAGACCTGCTTGACTGTCGCCCCTATGCAGTTTCCTGTAGTTCCGTTGGAGACAATAGCTTAGACGCGCCCCGCAGTTGGTTGGACAACGTCACTAGAGTAGCTGAATTTCTTCAGAGGTACAGCCAGTTTATAAGGATTGTAACGAAAGTAATTATACCGTGAAGTGATGTTCAAAGTGTCGTAGCGTTGTCGTTCATTTAAATTTTAAGATTTTGAACAGAAATTACCGCCTTGAAGTCAATTTTGGGTATTTGTTGTCAATTTTGATTGTTGTAAAGTAGCTTCTTTGTGTAAATTTAAAGTTGTCACCGTTTTTGAAGTAGTTACATCGCTTGTCCCCAATTTTACCGCCCCATTAATCTCACTAACCATTATCGAATATTTTTAACTGTAACGAGTAATTCTTTTTATGTTTATTGTTCCTATATATTTTTTCTAAATTAATATAGTTTATTTTTAATTATTTGTGTTTTCCATTAACGTATTGATGATGTTTGCATGCGTATTTTGTGTATTTTCGGATGTACAGTCAAGGTAGGTTTGATTCAGCTGTTGGTGTTCACTACTCAAACATTGCCAAGGTAGAAGTAGGAAGGTGGGCAATCTCTTCCACTTTCTGAGTGAGCTCACCTGTGTTGTTTTCCCGATTTAGTAAGTAAAGTGGTGGCATCTGTATTAATTTACCGTATCGTAGCCCTAATTTAAGGTCGTAAAGAATCCCCCTTCTCCACTGAGTGACCCGGAAATATTCGTTAAAGCCCATCGTAACGGGATTGGGGCAATCGATCCGAGAATTTCCCATTTTGTAATGTAACAGACTGATGCTGTGTCGTAATAGTAATTTGTTTCACAAGGCCAGAAACTGAATTTTTGCGAATGAGAGTACGGTTTGAGGGCAGAGGCCGAAGGCCGAGGCCCTCAAGTACGAGCACTCGCAAAACAGTTTCTGGACATGTGAAACACAAAATTTTTTAGGCCGACAAAAATATATGAATTAAAAAAAATCGGCAATTTGTTGTCCAAATATCCGGGCTAGATAATTTATTTTTCTTCTGTGGGCAATACATACTTATCGAAAGAAATACCTCAATAATTGTTTTTTGACATTTATATTTATGAATTTTGATGCCATAAGTAATCGGTGCACAATAAGTACAAGAAAATGGATGATAATATACCAGAACATATTAAACAAGCAGCTGAAAATGCTATTCAAAATTTACTACCTGAAAAGTCGTATAACTGGCGAGACTGACGACATTATGACAGCAGATTCAGGATTCAGTGCTACCAACCGCTTTTCAAATTTCAAAATTTAAATTACACTAGCTCTCATTTTCATGCCTAGACATGCAAAGAGGGTGTTTCTAGCCGATTTAGACGAATGGAAATTCAGTGTTTCTGGACGGAGGCCTAAAAAGACTATTTCGTGTTGTAGCAATTTGGCGCCCTTATCGTAAAGTGATTTTTATGCTGTAACATATTACGATAATAATTCAAACAATGTGACACATTTTTTTTTAAATTGTCAAGTAGCTATTTTGACGTAACATTGGTTACTTGATTACATTCATGCACTGACCTGTGTTTTTTAAACTGAATATAGGGACTAAGTATGGGCTATGTCTAGAGTTAAAAAATGTCCCGGTATACACAAAGTTATAGAACATTTGGGAATCATAATGCAAAATGAAAAACGCAATAATTGGCATATATATTTGAATAACATAGAAATATTTATTAACCATATACTTACGAAATTAAATAAGTAGGGAAGAACGGATAATTATTATAAATAAGCAATAAAAACATGGAAAATTATAAAGAGATCATGCTTCATTCTACTCGTACTAAAGCACGATATCTTTATTATGTTCAATGTTTTTATTGCGTCTTCTTCTTCTACTTCTTATGCTTTTATTAGACCATGGCCTATGCCGATCCAGTGGACTGCGTAATAAGTTCCGGCCAATACTTGGATTCGCATAGAGTACTTGCTTGTTGTCAGTCTGACACTCTATCCACTGCGTCATGGAGGTGATGCTAGTTTAGGTCTGTCATTTAAAATCTGTCAATCGCTACAAAATTAAATGTAGGTATACACGAAAATGTTGAGGTTTTTATACAGTATGAAGAGGAGGATGGTTAATGTATTTAATAGTAGAAATCAATTAACTGTAACCTACCCTAGTGTTTGTAATTTTGCGCCAAACATTATAAAGTCTTCATAAAAACTTTTGACAAAATGTTGATAGTGAGACATATCTCGTTTTCTAAATCGTAAAAACTTTTTATTAAAAATTATACAGTGCGACATGGGCTTAACAGAATGCGCTTAGCGCTTAGCTTAGCTCTAACATCTAATTAAACAATGCCTAAATCGAAGATATTCTGGTCAACAGGTTGAAATTTATGGGCCGTCGCTACCACGGTCATCTGATCTGACCCTATTAGAATTTTTCTTGAGTCTATTGAAATGCTATAATGTATGATACTGTATCCGCTAATTTGAAATAACTCTAAAATCGTATAGTGGAAATATCCAAAGGCACTGACACCAATACGAATGTTCTGCAAACTCTTGAAAATGTATTTTTGCAGACGGCCAATCTGAGTCAAAATGTGTTACTGATTAATTGTTACATCCAATATATCACATTGATCCCTATTGTTTATCGTCATCCGTAGTACTACTACTGCCTCATAGGGGAGTCTTGACTCTCTCAAGCTTCTTTTGCCATGCACTACTATTCTTTGTCTAAATTCTACAGTTGATTGCGCTGATCTTCCATGCACCTTCATCAATCTGGTCCTTCCAACTGACTTTTCGTTTTTCCTTTTACCGACAGGTTCAACATTTAGGACTTTTTGTGGGTTTATTATTGTATCTGACGATGTGTCTTCTCCCCCTCCCGTAATCTGTCTACTCTAATGATTGTAACCTTGTCTTTGCTGCCTGTACTCTCATAGATGTAGAGCTCGAAATTATAGCTGCGTTGTCATATTCCATCTTTACAAATGACACGAACATTGTACGGAACATTTTTCTTTAGAACGTGTGTAACGGTGCTTTATCAGATTTAGTCAGCGTTCACGTTTGTGACTTATGTAAAAGACAGAATTAAGCAAACATATTTCGTGGCCATAGAAATTAAGAGCAACTTCAGTTATGAAAATACGCCCTATCGTTGTGTTTTCTTTAGTTATCCATAATTGTCGTTTTGTAAGGTGTGGATTATTAGGCATTCGGCATTAAACAAAAAATTGTTTATAAGAGGAAATTATAAAAAAAAGTTTAAACACCCTATACTGTTCGAACTGGACTATGTATTTCCAACACCCTCAGAGATCTCTGAAATTTATGTGTGTTAAGACAAGAACTGTTGTGAGTGGACAAAGCTGATGGGGTAACATAATCGTGGCTGGGGACGATCATTACAATTTTCCATTACACAAAGTGCATATTGCCGTATTATTTCGAGAAACCACCGGCGTTATTGTACCCCGGCCCCATGGCACTAACCCGATCGAATTAGGAGCTGAAAGCGTCGCCGTCGCCTCGGGGTGGCACCCTCGGCGCCTAGGCGCTTGTGTTTGTTTAATTAGATCTCTCGCAATTTTCAAACTAATTATAAATATCGGAAATGGGATTGATTTGCCGCCGTTCGACGCTAATATCTGCGCATAATTAGGCAGCGGCCTACCTAATGTTATTTTTATGTTTTTGGCGCTGTTGGTTTTTAATTATCGCTTTCTACTGCCGGTTTACATTGCTCGGGATTTTTATTTCCGCGAAGTGCGATGCTTCTACTGTGTATCTTAGACAGCGTTTTCTGCAAAAATTAATTTCGTGCCTGCCAGTTTATCTTACTCGCAGAGCCCTCGAAAGAAGCAGGTGCGTTAAATAGGCAACAATTTTTATTTATTTACGATTTTTAAGAATTCTGACAGTATGTGGAAATACTGTTATGAGATTTTTGACAGATATCAAACGGCAAACATGCCACCTACTAGCTCGGGAGAATGGGCTGAGTTCAACTTATCGTAATATGTGAAGAAATAAATTAAAGGGCGCCAAGTGAGTCTATCTAGCACGTTCAATCCTATTTTTTTAAGACGGCAAACCATTAACTGGCTTAAACGAAGGCAAAAATAAAATAAAACCCAAAGAGTAATCTAATTGGAGATTAAAAACTAACATATAAATACATAAATGTTATAGAACCATGTTTAATAAGTAAATATCCATAATACTAATTGTGAACTTCCTCATAATATGGGACTTCTTAAATTGTATTTGAGTAATTAGTGTAATCGCTGATGAAAGGAATTCGAAACGTTAATTTAATAATTCAGTCTTCTTTAGCGAGCAGTTTAGTATTAAGGTTTTCACTGACTGAGTGTATGTTTTAAATTTTCCCCAAATTAAATATAAGTTCCTGGCGCCTTAATATATTTTCTTCACATTAAATAAAAAATTATACCAACAAAGTGGCAGCAATCGAATGTGAAATTATTAACCGTTTGGGCGCGAGTGTAAAAATTTGTTTATCCAATCAGTGACTTAATTTAGCTTAAAGGTAAGATAGCTTTATAGAGCATACAGAAATCACTACTAATCTGTTGAAAACTGTAACGAAGATAATTAAACAATAGTAATTTGACAAGGTATGGCCTGAATTTGTACAAATACAAACGGCAAATCCAGTATTGATGCAAATACAACGTTTGGATTTGTACAACCTAAAGCAGCGGAGTCCTCTAGTTTCCAAGTAGTAACGATAGCCGAACTTAAGCTTCAAAAGCATGATTTTACTACGATTAAATTCAATTACAGTTCATATTGCTACCACTAAAATGTATCTAAAGAATATACACCGTGTTGTGGCATAATCACACTCGACAATATCTGTACACCATTACGATAAAGGTCGGTTCAGTGGTTAACCCACAAACAGGTCACGTTCTATCATTGACTTCTCCTAGCTCCTCGAAAGAAGCTGTACCAACAGATTCCTTCTTCCAGTCCTCGATGCTGAATTTTACCAGTTTCCACTTGGTATAAGTCACCTGGCCTTCAAAAACCTCCGCAGCAACTACCACGTTCTGCAGATAACCCCAAAAAGCAAATACTTTAAAAGTAGGTCATCCAAAAAACCTTCAGCAAAAAGCAATATCAACATATGAAAATTGCAACTAAACGGAATCCACAGGTGTGTGGTGTATATTTTTAATTTTCGAGCTGATTTACTCAATCAAAGACTACTAAAATGTATTTAATCTTTCTCATACATCGCCTCATATCTGCTTACAGTATCTTAATCCCACGAATTTCTCGACCACTGTTTTTCAGTTGCACAAAATTCACAATGCCATGCTGAACACAAGGGGAACTAAACTGATCACATTTTAATGAAAAAGACAAGCCAGAAGAAAACGCAAGCAACCATCTAATGTTAAACAAAGGTTTTCACGCATACGCCTCTGCATGCTAAACGGGTGCTATACTCGACATGCGAATATTGACCATTACACGTCTAAATACTTTTTTTGCTTTCTACGACTGTGCAAATTGCTACTGCCAAAAGTAACGTGCCATCAATTTCGGGATATATACTTATTTTGCTACGAACGGCAAGCAATTTTAGACTCCAGCCTCACAGCAACATAACTGAATGACTCTAACCAGCTTGAAATAGTACCAAATAAATAGCAAATATTCAAAGTTACCGGGAAGCGCCGAAAAGCTTTTTGTACAACGGGTAAGTAGATTAGCTTACGAAAACTCTGAAACTGACTTAGACATTATGCTTAGCCAATTTTCTATGGCCTGAAATAGACTTCAAAATAAATCAATACCTCAATAGCTTGCATTAGCCACACACAAAATCATAGTAAACATGAACAAGGTTTATATTAATTGACGACAATACATATAATACAGAAGGTTACACGCGCAGTGCACACTATTGTGGCCACTGATATCAGGAGTTCCAATTTTAAACAACTTACAAGAAAAACTTATTATTATTAGCGCATGGTACAATAAATGGCGTCTTCAACTAAATGCCAATAAGTGCGAGGCAAAACTTTTCACGCTAAGGAGACCATATATATATAATACACATATATTGCTAGTAGGGCCTCGGAACGCTAGAAAACATTACGGCGCCGACATAGTCTCACTTAGAGTATAACGCGTCTCGTGCGCATGCGCGGGAATTCGAACTCCGCCTTTAGAAGCGAATTTTAAACTTGATACTTGACCACTTCCCCATTGGGCGGACGACGCCGCCGCCCTTGCGCACCGCTCACCTTTATACATTGAAGAGTTGGTTGTCTGTCTCACTTCCTTGGTAAGTTTCCCACTCATAGCCGCTAGCAATATAGTAAGTATTAGATATATGAAGGAGACCTAATAACCCACCAAAATTAGTAATTGATCGCCAAGAGGTAGAATGGAACCCATCCGATCAGGCAGTAAAATATTTAGGAATTCACATGGACCGGAAATTAACGTGGAAGATACATATTAACAAAAAACTAAATGAGGCTTATGTTCGACTTACAAAATTATATACAATTATAAACAGAAAATCAAGACTTAAGATAAAGTATGGGTGTTTAATATACTCATCGATACTGCGACCAATATTAACATATGGTGGGGTTGTATGGGGCGCTACATCAAAAACTAATTTAAAAAAAGTGCAAGTTTTTCAAAACAAAGTTCTGCGAATAATTACTAGTGCTCCGTGGTTTGTGAGAAACTCCCAAATTCACGATGACCTGAATATTCCAACAATTCACAGTTTTCTGAAACATCTGGCGAGGAACTTCCACGATAAACTGATCCAGTGTCCAGGCGCTACACATTACAACATTGGTAACAGATCCACTCACGAAAGACTAAAGCGTAAACTACCTCAAGATGTACTACTATCTTCACCTGAAACCAGCGATATGGACAATTAATCATAAATAGTTATGAGTTACACAATACAACAAACAGTAAGATAAGTTAATTAAAAATATGTACATACCACTTTTAGATACTGAGGAGCTTTTGAGCCGTCCTCTATGTATTCCAGTTATGACACTATTGCAAAAAAGTTATGTATAGCGCACAAAGCGCCGAGCTAACTACAAGTTCAAATAAAAAAAAACAATACCAAATTATAATGACGTTGCAGGCAAGCAAAATAACGTATGCTAATTAGTATGCCACCACGCACGTGGAGATTTAAAACGTTTGATAAATCCACCAATAATTACTGACAAACTCGGAGGTGATCCAACACTGAACGGTGTTTCCAATTTATTCGTGCGCTTAATGTACAGATTCGTTTTTATCTTCACAATACAAGATCGTGTTTGAATACTCCCAGCATTTATACGAAACAGCACTGGAAAGTACACAACAATCGGCTACCAAGAAAAGTCACCAGAAGCTAGCGGGGACACAAGAAGGGGCTCGACAAACAGCTGCAATTCTGCGAAACGGAACTCAGCAATGGTTCCAAAACTTAGCTGCCAAGCTAGTAGTACAAACTAGCTGCTTATACTTTAACGACTCTAATCGAAAGCGATGGGTAATTAAGACACAAATATCTTCGATAAATCAACGATACAAATCTGCGGTAGCGCAATTGAGCTAGAACACTACTCTTGTCCTCGTAAATTACTATAAACTAGCTCTAAACTAAGGCAAAGGTTAATACGAAGTAAACGCGTGCGATCAAGTCAAAGACGCTTGCAGAAGAAAATCAAGGACAAAAAAACATCGCAGGTGCGGAGAGAAAATTGAACGATATTTATAGCGGCGGCTCGTGGGGATTTTGATGGTAGAGCCAACCACTGAACGTAAAATGCATTTTCCACTCCCTCACTGATAAAGAGAGATTCCGATATCCCGAGATTTAAATATGGACTGGCAAAAGTGTCCGCTTTTTCTTGAGCTCATATAATTTGAAATCCAGAAAATACAGAGATATTTTAATGCCATTCACATTTTTGACATTATAAATAAGTGTAGTCAAATAAATCGCTATACATATCTGCATTAAAGTCTTTATACATGATCTTTTCACAGAGTCCGTAGAGGCGGAATTGGAAAACTTAGACTAAGCTATGGAGATAATTAGGAAGCGAGATGCATACGCCGGAGTGGCGACGTGATGCCGAAGGGCTGCCTTCAACCGAATTTTTAGACATTATTTACATTTAGTTCAATACTTGGTCTAAAACTTGAGTACAAATTATGATTTGTATCCCAATGCCTTCAAAGTATATGTGGTCAACTTTCGTAAGAAATACACATTTTCGATTTATACTTTAGTTTTATAGAAAATGCGGTGTAAAGACAGAAATTCTTATACCACTTATATTGCGAAGTTTAAACGGAGACAATTTTGTACTGCATGTAGTGTTTCGAGGTACTACGTACACGAACAAATTAGCCCACACGGCCTACGGTCTCGAAAATAAGAATAAATGTGGAATATTGGTACAAAAATGTTTCTTTGGGAATAAAAATATCTTAAATGATTGGTTTGCTATGGTAGAGCCATGGCTTTTTGGCTCTTTATAGCGAACTGTCAATAACAAAACCAAGATTAAACTGGCAGGAGGCTAATACATCTACATTCCAGAATCAACTAAAGAACATCTGTAGTATTTAAATCCGTATCAAATAGAAGTAAAATTAATAGAACTACTCTTGGCCCAACATGACAACAATTTTTGATCTTAAATTATCAAACGAAACACGACTTGCTCTTTCTGACAATCAATATGGATAGAAGAATTGCGGAAATGCCCTCATGGATCACGGTAACGCTAGCGACGCGCACTGGGTATTAAATTTAACAGTAAATAACTCTTTGTTAACGAATAGAACCCCGTGTTAGCAGAGTGCGCTACTGTTACCTCAAAAAAGAAATGTAGTAAACGAAATGGAAGAAGAAGCCAACTTGTAATCTTAACCTCTATGCTATGAACATTTTTATCAAGAAACTTTACCACAAAAAAAATGGCGTTCTTCAACTAAACATGGAAGTAGAAGAATCTAAAAAAAATCGAGTGAAACTGGAGTAGCTAGCGCCCTCTACACTTATATCTAATAAATCAAGAAAACTATATCACGCCAAGTTTAAACTTGAACCGGTAGAAGTGTTTGAGTTGAAAAGAAAATTCAAAACTAAAAATTTTCTTTCTAGAGCGCGTAACTTCTAAAGGTTTTATAGGATTTTGGAAACTATTACATATGATTGGAGCTTGACTCACCACTAGTGTCATGTTTCGTAGAAAGTTTACGACCATTTAATTTTTGCAAACAACTCTTGCTTTTTTAAACATTGGTTGAGATTCTTCACCCAAGAAACAGAGGGAAATCGAAAAGACGACGAGCTGATGAGACATGAAAGCTCTTATCCAAAGAAGATCATGCATTCAATTAGACTTCATAAGTTAATTTAATGAAATTCTCTTTCTGTTTTATTTTATTTGCCTATAAAGTAGATTTCGTGAGTTAACATTTTTTAGTAAAACTAAACTCACTTATTATTCAAACAAACAGCACTCTGTGAACAAAATATCTCAACTTCGCAGGTAAACGTTTCTTGTTTATTTTTAGATATGACTTGTTAGAGCATTAATATTGCTTTCCAGGAAGATTTGGATCTGTTTTTTATATAAATGTTCTGGTTCTTGAAGATCAACTGTGTTGTTTGTTGGAAACTTCGAGACAGTTACGGCGTCTGCAATAAATCTCCTACAATTTTCTAATCACTCATATGAAGATTCCTGCCCATATTCAGGTGCGTGTAGAATAATATAAGGATATCATTTTACCAATATTACTAATTTGAATTATCTGGTCTACATTTTCCCGTTTATCATTTTAACAATTTAATTTGTCGAGCTTTTACAAAACCAATATGTCTTACAAATCTTGCAAATACACTACTTTCAGTACAAATAGGGCCTGATTACGATCATTTCAAATAGCAACCCCATTGCTGAACCAGATTTGACATAATTACAAGGTTAAAATTTCTTTTTAATAATAATAATAATAATAATTTTTATTTCTATTTGACGTATATACATAAGGCGTATCGGAAATTGTCAGTACTTGCATTAACATGTCAAACCTACATACACAGGTCCATATTATAAATATACAGTACAGATTAGATGCTATTGCAGTAGGAAAAATATTATTTCAGATAGTAGAAGCAGCGTTCTTTTAAAAATGCCTTACTTTGGCCTTAAAACTATTTAGGTTGGCTGATTTTTTAAGTGCCGGTGGCAAGTGGTTGTAGATATTAATTGCTGTGGATACTGGTGCTTTGCTTGTCTGATTAAGACGGTGATAAGGCACATAGATGTTGTTGGCTGTCCTGGTTGCATAAAAATTTATGTCCCCGTATTTAGGCAAAGCGTTTATGTTTTCTCTAACATAGGCAAGACATTGATAAATATAAATATAATATACAGTCAATATACCATGCTGTTCAAAATAACTGCGGCATGACTCTCGGAAAGGCAAGCGAAAGTCTCGAAAAGGCAAGCGAAACTCTAATTGTATCGACTGAGTTACCCCAGCACGTAATACCATATGTAATGAGGGAGTGTATGCTACCCCAATAAAATGTTAGCAGAGTGTTCTGGTTTACACAGTTTCTTATTTGGAAAACTGCATAATGCTTGCCGGCAAGATTTTTGGTCAAAATTTTGAGTGTGACAGTTCCAGGATAAGTTTTCGTCTAACCATAATCCTAAAAATTTTGTCGTTTTCAGTTGTTGTATTGTTTTACAGTTTACTGATCTAATTAAGAGACTATAGTCTGTTATTGTTCCGGAAGGGACAAACTGTAGTAAATTTGTTTTGCTGGCCTTCAGGACGATCAAACTTTATTTTTCCATAAAAACAACGTTATATTTACTAATTCTAGTTTATTTACGTTTCTTTTGATATACATTGGTTTTATCTTAGTGCATTTTAAAGCTGTAAAAAATGAACACAATTTCTACATTCTACATTTTTTTCTTGATCAGTTTTCTCTTAAATATTCAGATGCACTTATTTTTTTCTTCTTACAATAAATCCTTAAGTTAACATACTTTCTCAAGTGTCAAGTTAAATATCTCCTGTAATTGCACTACGGCTTCAATTAATTTTCTTATTTTTGGTTGCTACCTGAATAACTATAGCTGGCTTAGCTTCCTCCAAGGGCTTATTAAATATTTTTTATTTTATAAAATGCTATTCACCAATTTGCTACAATCTTACTTTCACAGTTATCGTAAGCACATGTTGTACAGCTACTTGTTCAAGACTTTTCTGGTTCGTCAAGCTACGTACATACCGATATTGCGAGAACTAACAGAAAAGAAAGTGGTTAAATCGTCACTTTCTGATTAATATAATTAAAATTATGTGTAAATCGGGTTCCACTCTGAATAAAAATTTCAGTATTAGCGATCTGTATTAAATTAATAAACAAAATAACTTAAAACTTACGCAAGTTTAGTAATTTTTGAGCTAATAATTATAAGAAGAAAAGATGCCCCCAACTTTTAATAGTTTATTTTTTATATGGTCAACATATCAAATATATATGCTGAAGCACAGAACTATTGCAGTACGTAAGATTTTTTCATTTGCTTTGAAGCCATATTTTAGGACCACCTTGTATTTTATTTTATCAGCAAAGTTGTCATTATTAGAATATTTTACAGAAACAAAACGTTCAACCGTTAGACAATGGACGCTGAGAAGCATTATTGAAAAAAGAACCATACAAAGCCGCTCGTGTTAAATAGCCTTTCACTGCAGCGCCCACGCGGAATCTCAGCTTCTATCATCTCTTATCGCAACCTGAAAAAGAGTTGTGACAGAAACGTCTAAAGCATTAAAACCCATGTTCTAAACTGTAAAGGTCCCGCCTGCATTCATGAATAATTGACAAGCAGTGTTACGTCTCTTTCAGCGCTCTGAACAGAGACTTCAACGCGTACTTGTCGTCGTCCCAGTAAACTCCTTGGTCAATTGTAAAGCGACTGCGAACGTGCGGCTGAACGAGCAACTGCACTTTGGGAAAGATCTTCTTGTTTATTTTGGCCGTTGTTCATTTCCGCTGCGGTGTAGGCGACAATAAGACGTAAAATTAGATCTTATCGGCTCATTAGCGCCGTGAATATGCCATTTGGGCTTTATTGCGGGGTAGGCGCTAGCATGGAAACTTTGTTAAAGGGAATTTTTATCGCGGAAGTATCGGGAAGAATTTTAAATTTCACGCCCGATAAGGTTTTAAACGTCAGTTCTTCAGCCTGATAGAGATATATAGGTTAAATAACCATGTCGTTAAATTATACGGTTATTACGCTTCGCCTTCGGGCTAAAGGATGTGCGGATGTACTACATAAGACCGTTTTTAAAGTAATCTCGTAAAGCCTGTAATTGAGAAGTGTTACTGCGGAGAATAGTTGCAGTCTATGTGTAACAGTTTGAGGAGAACGATATTTTTATGGCCGCTGAAAATATCTTTCAAATTTTGTAAAACCATACTTTTCTTGAGATTATTTGTAGAGATAGCCAAATATGTTGTCTAGATAGTGCTCTTACATTAAAATGTGTGTGAAAAATATGTAATGAGCTGCTGTGATATTCAGCAATATATTTCCATGATTGAAACCGGGATTAAAAATTTAGAGAAAATATATTAGTGTAATGTTCTCCAAAAGCAATGCATACTATAAACCGAATAATCTTTGTTTAATTACTGTTTAATTGAACATGACAGCACCGAATTGCTGCACTTGTTTACTTTTAGTGTCAAACTAGTATTGCTAAATTTCGACAACTGCTCTGCTTTACTTTTATTTTTTAAAAGCCCAAGCGCCAAGAGGACGCTTTGCCAATTCGCGGCAAAACTGCAGGTCGGAGTTTCGAGGCCGAAGCCGAAACTCTGACTCCCTTCTGGCGGTACTCTACGGGCTCGCTGATGAACAGGAAAATCTCTTTGTACAGGTCTTGCTTTTAAATACTTAATTCTGGCGGCAAATTTATCTGTGGAACGCCTATACTTAGCGGTAGATTGCGTTTATCATGACCTCTTTAGAGGCGTCCTATTGTCGTTTCAAACTTATGCAGGGTTGGTTTAAGGGCTGATTTGGATGCTATTTAGAGTAAAGCGGCTATAAAAAAGTGTTTTTCTGATACGAGATGCCGGCGACTAAACAAACGCCGTGGGGGCGTTTTTAGGGTTGCTATTTTGGATACCGGATACCGGCGACCAGAAGAGCAGGTTCAGGAAAGTTCTGGTAGCTAGGAATAGCTGAGTCTTTCGTCTCTTACGGTTCTGTATGACTTCGATTAAACTTAAATGGCTAAAAGCTGGGAAGTTTTCCAATTAGAGCTGGCTAAACGGGCCGCTGGATCGAAGTACCTTCCGCAGGTTATGCCTTCCGGTTTTTATACTGAACAGAGGTTTACCTTACGAGGTCACGTGCATTCACAGTTTTCTCTAGACTTCGCTCTTCTTCTCTGTTTATTTGTTACATTGAAACACAGTGTGGTCCATGGTGTCCTCTTTTTTGCATTACCTGTATTAGTTTTTTGACTATTAGCAAAAATCTTTCAAGATATTTTCCGAAGTACCCATGTTCTCCTCATATTTGCGTAAGGTGGTAACTAATTTCTCCAAATCTTCTGTTCCTCAATGCCAGAACATCTTCCGTATATTTTTTTGTCCATATCACTTTTCCGGTGTCTCGTGTCCATCTTGATCTCCACCTTTCTTCCGTTTGCTTTCTTGTTTTCCTTTTTGCATTTCTGTCCGGTTGTATATTATTGTTCTTTCTTCGACTAGCAGATTTAATGGTATCTCCGGTGATCGCCTGTACTGCTTTCGTGGATATGCTTCTATGAGTGCTTCCGATGTTTATCGAACTTTTTCGTTGCAGTCTTTTTAGCATTTTCCTGTATTTTTCATTTTCAATTGCATTACTCTATATCGGTAAAGGATATAATATTATTGAGTTAACCACCACGTTGAGTGCTCTTCATTTGCTGGATTTATAACCACCTACGTTCGGCATTCGTCGACTCAGAGAGGTTATTGACCTCTCATATTATTTACCATCTTCTTTACGTGCTCTTTCATATCTCCGTTTTTTCCAAATGTTACTCCCACACACTTTGTTACGAGTTAAAAATCATTCAGAAAAATGTACGTAATTAATTGCCCTATCACTGATAAATCACGATATTACTTTCAATATAGTGTTGAGTTGACTAGCTACACTTTGTGTGCCCAATTTATGTTATGTTATAATTAAATTTTAATTAATTTAATTGCCCTATTTTTTATTTTGGATGATCAAATTTATTTTCTGCTAGCCCCAGTAGATACAATTTCCTGAAAATCAGGTCGGATTCTTTTTAATCTGGATTGCTTATATTCTGAAATTTGACGTTCCTAGTTTATTATAACAACTCAATACTTCTATCAACTGACACTTCAAACTAGTTTTAAAAAATTCAATTACAAATACTTCATCGTTACATTTGTCATACGACAACCTGAAATAGTAACTACTTCCTTAATTACAATTAACTCACTTTATTATTTATTTTCTTTCAGTTCTTATTTTTAAATACCTAGCTTCTGTTACCTTTTATTAAACTTAACACTCTTCTCTTCCAAAACCCAATACGTCCAACTCTGCAACTGATCACGCTACAAAACGGCTCCACTCAAAGCCACGGCGAAGACTGACAATCAACTGCCAAGATGTCCAGAATCTCTATCGAAATCAACACAGGAACCTACTTTGCCAAAGGAATCAGCCTCTACACTTCACCACAGTACGCATCCAAATGGAGCTCAGCTGCAGATGTGCCACTTTAATGTTCAACCAAATCATACGCAAGAAGTCTGCTACAACCTAGCGCCACGAATTTTGACCAGAGGAAAGCCACCAGATATCACTTGACAAACCCCACAAATATGTTCTATCTGCTAATGATGTCGATTTAATCTATTTCCCTATTAAAGCGTTCCTTGTTATCCAATTCAGTCGATGCAAATGCAGTTCCACAATCATTGTATTAAATTGCTTTTCTCACCATATTCTAGTCTTCATCCATCTAGTTTTTTAATATTCTTCTTTTAATATTTTAGTTTTTAGTCTTCTTCATCACGCCAGTTTGTATTTAATTTTAACCCTTTATTATGTCAAATATTTATTTAAAAACTCTTATAAAAGGGATTATTTCTTAATTTCAAATTTTACAAAATTTTATTACATCCTTTTGGTTTCGAAATATTTTTCTTATAGTTAAAAGCTATTTATGAAACACTTTACCCTCCAAGCTATCGTGGTTGCCTATCCTGAATTTTTAAGGTTTTCCAAAATTCTTTGCAGGCTACTTGCCTTCTCTGCCATTTCCCAATTTGTGCTGTTGCAGGAAGGCTGCGATGTGAAATACATTTGTGAAGTCGAATGTTCTAGTTATTTGGGATTTTTGCTTGCATCCTTGTTTGATAAATAAATATTGCGTTGCGGCTTTATTTGTGGAAATTTGATCAAGTTTCTGGACAAAATATTTGTGTGATTTTTCAAAAAACAACCTTTCTGGAATTGCACGTGATCCAGGGCATAATATGACTTTATTGGCAAACGGAGAAGAACACATCAACGGTGAGCCCTAGCTTTTTTTTATTATCTGCTTCGTTTCTAAGCGTCCAAATCTTTAGTTACTTTTAGTTACGGGAGAAAGCATCTTGGCGTATGAGTTAACGTCTCCTTTTCGCTGAAAATTTGTGTGTTGAGAATTCCTTTTCTGCAAGAGGTCTGATATTAGTTCACCCTTGAGGCCCCATCACCGAGCTATATCTTACGTGCAGCCAAATATTGTTATATGAAACAGCCGTTCATGCACTGGACAACCACATATCGGCATCTCAGTCTATTTTCTCAGAAGCTTTGCGTTGTGGTTGTGACCGCCTTCTAGGAAGCCTGCTTATTGCCTAGTGACCAGTTACAGAAGGCTTGTCTTAATCTATTCTATTTCCCTGCCGGCATTAAAACATTGGAATTCGACATAACTTGCAATAACGAATTCTTAGTAACTCGTTAGTGTTTCGCGTTAATTTTAATGTATTCGTCAAATACTAGATTTTATACATATTTAGATAAATATACTTGACCTTCAAACTTACCCCCTTCCAACTGTAACTGTTATGCATGGTTTATTTTTCACTGTATTTTAATCTGGTATTATTGTGCTTTGTGTATGTACTGTAGAGTACTCTTTGTTGACATAATTATACTAACCTGTTATTTATGTCTGAGAATTTTATTTGTGCCCTTGTCGTCACCTCTCTTTTTTTCAGGGATTGGCTTAGTAGCATCTTTTCGACGTATACTTTATTTGTTTAGCAAGGTGCCTAGGTTAGTTGTTACTTGGCGTCCATATTTTTTTTCAGTTTTAAATCAGAGTCTCTCGTTTAACTCACGACCCGCTCCGGCTGAGAAGTGGCTGCCTTTGTTATCTTCTAGTTAACTGTTAGAGTGACGTACCAACGTCACAGTAACTTTGTGATGTAGTGTTACGTTTCCCACCGTCAGCTCTACTTTGGGCAGTTTATTCCTCCGTACAGTATTACTATCTCTGGTTTTTCTTGCTCTGGCAGTAATTTTTTTCTCTGATACCAGTTCTCTGTCAATTAGTTTTTGTTCTTTATCTGTTAGTTCTTTTTTGGGTCCTATTCTTAGTATATCCGTGACTATTTTATACTAGTCCCCCGAAACATTTTTGTCTATCTCTTTACATGTCTTCTTTCATTGCAGGTTCAGACTTTCGTCGTCTGATACAGTCTAATCGTATATAGTCAGTACTTAAGGCTTCTTAGGACAGACGCGGCGAACTGTGAGAATCAGAGCACAAAATTGATAAACTATTGCTCACGATTACAAGAATAGGAATTAATTTAGAAAATTTCTCTTTGCTTTAGTATGTTGTTAATTGCAATATAATTGGTACTTCCAGATGATTTTTTTCCTATAGTTATTAGATAACCGTATATTTAGATTAATTACTTTTTAATGTTTTGTTGATATAACAAAATTACGCCAACAAATTGAAAATTTTGTCTGGAAGTAGAAATGTTAATGCAATTCGGAATAACTTGTCGAGAGGGATTTCTATTAAATAATTATTTACAATTAGAATCGTGAGAAAACTATACAAAATCGTCGATTCAGTATTTCACATGGAGGAGGTTTCGAGGATATATTCGAAATTCAGGCAACCCAAATGACAATCACTAACTTTACTATCTGAGGATTATAAGTGATTGACAGGTCATTAACTTTACCTGATATACAACTGACCGGGATTAGCTTATGCAAAAATAAGTTGCGTAACAGTTCGGTATAATTACAATGACAAAATTAATTACCCTCTGTAATAATGTATTGAAAACTTTTATTTTACTTTTAAACAACATTGTAATACATTTGCTGACCAGAAACTTATTATTTTATTAGTAGAAGTCGGCTACCTGTATAGAAATTGGAAATTTACGGAAATTGTTAGCTAAGACAGAATTAATCTTTTTTTGTTTTTGTGAATGGTATTATGTTTTCAAAATTGCAACAAAGGGTGTTGACTTAGTGAAATTACCAATAAAAAGCAATAAATTAATTATTTTGAAATAATTACTCAGCTTCCATTTCTAAATTCATTAAAACAATAATTAAATTATAGATTTACATGTAGTTTGTTCTAACTGTTTAGAGCTTATCCTAGAAGAGTTGCACCTACAAGATATTCAATGATGATCAAAATCCAATTAACCAAAACAAGTGCAAGGATATAATAGTCTGCTCAACAGTGGTTCATATATTATTTTTTGCACTACTATACGAAGTACACTGCTAAAGTTAGCGGAATCGAGTATTCCTTGCATTGCCAGCGTCCTGCAATTGTCATATTCGTAAAATTTGACGTTATTAATCTATAATTCAGTTGACAATTCGATTTCAAACCAAGCAGTTTCGTTTCAACAGAATTTGACAGAATACTAATTGTGTGAAAAATGGAAATTTCGAATCGAGTGATCTTTTATGAATGTCGATACGGTTTAACACCGCAGTAATGTGTAAAAAAACTTAGTTCGTTATTTGGGGATGAAAAACCATCCAAAACTACGGTTTACAAATGGTTTACAGAATTCAAGCGTGGAAGACCAACGTTTGATGACTATCTTGGCGAAGGTCGTCCATCCACCTCTGTTGTCGCGAAAAATATCGATGCTGTGCGTAAAATGATTTTATTAGATCGGCATGTGACATATAGTGAGATAGAGACATTTTTCGGCATTGCGGCGAAACAAATACATACGATTTTGCACGATCATTTGCATGTCCGGAAGTTTGGTAGTCGTTGGATCCCTCACAATTTGAAAGAAGAACAAAAACAGGCACGCGTCAAGTGGTGCAAGGAAATGCTAAAAAAATTCGAAGGTGTCGTTCAAATTCTGTATATAACACCCGAGCTAATAGCACACGGCTACAGCAGCAGCTGCCACACTATAACCCACGGCGACAGATGCTCCGCTCTGCTGCAGGATTTATTTAAATTAAAACCTTTTCGTATTCTTTTTGAAAATAAAAACCGGCCTACGATCTAAGTCTAAAAATTAGCCAATTTTAAGCCATCATACAATTTAATCGGTCCAGTATCTTCGGAGGAGATAGCGAACAAACATAGAAAGAAAGAAAGAGAGCAACGATTTTGTGTGTTTAGGCAGACTATTTCCCACATCTCTTATTATCCAATGAAAAGCCATGCTTTTCAAAATTCAACCAATCGTGTGTTTTTGTAGTGGCAAAAAATCTAAATTTTCTTTTGGGATTTTGTCAGTTTCTTTTGCCACTTGCATCCACGGCAACCACCAAATATGTTGCTTTAATCAAGGTGGTATTTAAGAAACGTCATTTAAACTGTCATTGCGCATCAGTATAAATGTCAAAATGAACCGATATTTGGGAAATAGTCCACAAAATGTATTTCGGGCTCATAATTTTGCTCGGAAAATGTTTTACTCACGATTTGTTGTTTTTTTTGGCAATGCCCCTCGACAAACTAACTTTGACAAATTCCCTCGCCTTCGGCTCGGGAATTTGATCAAGTTAGTTTGTCTTGTGACATTGCCAAAACAAAATACTTTCGTAAAACATTTTTACGGCAAAAGCATTTGGCCTTTAATACATTATTACTGATAAAGTACGCAAAAGTTGCTATTTTATCTGCTTAGGCAGATAAAGTGACACTTTTACGTTGTCAATAAAGACACATAAGTTGTCACCTTTGTGACGTTTGCGGATAAACGAATTTATTGGTTTTATAATTATCAATATCAAAACAATACCAGAAAACCAAGTTAAAAAAGTAATGTATACATTGCCTAAATTACAATAATAATATAACAAATAACATACATATATCTCTAAACAGTGTTGACAGTTATATATATATATCACGTGTACTTTGTTGACAACCTCTTCGTGAGTCAACTTCGCACATTTTTTTTCCATATTTTCTTTCCAAAAATAATAACCTACTAGGCACATTTTTTAAAATTTCACAAACGATAAATTACAAGTACCTATATGCTATATGTAGATCAAGATTTAGTAAGTACATTTTAAGCCTTTAGTATAAATTAAAAACTAACATAGATTCCGTTCCGAAATATGCAGCAGCCGCTGAACTTGATAATAATAATTATGATTACGTAATCATCTTTTTAAATTACTGCTTGAAGTAGAGAAAGGTCCCCGCTTTTTTCTGCACTTTTAATTTCAATTAAAGCATAATTCTCAATTAATCCATCGGGGGAACAACCTAAAAATGCATGGATCATTTACCAATTATCAGACCACTCATTCTTACCTGCGTTGGATATTGGTTTTCAAAAAACGTAATCGCTGTATCTTCGCTTTGTAGACCGAAATTTGTAGCAGTATTTCCTTTGAATGTGCTATACAATAAATTTTTTGCACTACTAGTCTCAGAACGTATCGTTATTGGCCTATTTTTAGGTCGTGAAGTTGATTTTCTCCACCAAGGGAGAGAAAGTAAAATAAACAATTTTCACCGTGGTAACTAATAAATTGCTAAGTTACCAAATATGACTATTTTAATTTTGACGTTTTAAAGAGCTGTATTGTCAGGTTGACAGTTAAAATATTTTCGAAATTTGTTGGGAATTTAGGTATTAAGCTGTTTAGTAGTGCAAAAAATAGTATATACACCACGGTAGCGAATCGTCTTATAACCTTCGCGCTTTAGATACTTCGCGCTGCGCGCTCAGTATCTAATATGCGCTCAGGTTATAATACTGCGCTTCGCTACCTTGATGTATAATATACTATTTTGCACTACTAGTCTCAGAACGCACCGTTATTGGCCTATTTTGAGGTTGTGAAGTTGATTTTCTCCACCAAGGGAGAGAAAGTAAAATAAACAATTTTCACCGTGGGAACTTATAAATTGCTAAGTTACCAAATATGACTATTTTAATTTTGACGTTTTAAAGAGCTGTATTGTCACGTTGACAGTTAAAATATTTTCGAAATTTGTTGGGAATTTAGGTATTAAGCCGTTTGGTAGTGCAAAAAATAGTATATACACCACGGTAGCGAATCGTCTTATAACCTTCGCGCTTTAGATACTTCGCGCTGCGCGCTCAGTATCTAATATGCGCTCAGGTTATAATACTGCGCTTCGCTACCTGATGTATAATATACTATTTTGGACTACTAGTCTCAGAACGCACCGTTATTGGCCTATTTTTAGGTCGTGAAGTTGATTTTCTCCACCAAGGGAGAGAAAGTAAAATAAACAATTTTCACCGTGGTAACTAATAAATTGCTAAGTTACCAAATATGACTATTTTAATTTTGACGTTTTAAAGAGCTGTATTGTCAGGTTGACAGATAATATATTTTCGAAATTTGTTGGGAATTTAGGTATTAAGCTGTTTGGTAGTGCAAAAAATAGTATATACACCACGGTAGCGAATCGTCTTATAACCTTCGCGCTTTAGATACTTCGCGCTGCGCGCTCAGTATCTAATATGCGCTCAGGTTATAATACTGCGCTTCGCTACCTTGATGTATAATATACTATTCCACAGTTTTAGCAGCCGATGTGGTTCTTCTAAGCTCACATATTCGGCCGAAAAAAATGTGTTTTTCGTTGTTACTGAGATTTTTTATAATTCTTTGGATATTTACTACCTTCGTCTGAAAGACGAAGGAAGTATTGTAATCGCGAAAAAATCACCTTCCGAGATTCCTTAAGTTTTGTTTATTTTTGCGTAAATTTTGAAATAGATGAAAGTAATAATAATTTTCACATGGGCCAGGCTTTACATTTGCTACAAATAAGACTCAACCGATACAGGATAATGTCACAAGAGAGTAAAAACGTTTCAACAATCAGACCATTCTGTTCAAGAGAGGCGCGCGACGCACTCTTTCCAATAAGTCTCAATGGCGCAGACTACAAGTCGATGCAGTTACAATCTGCTACGTAGATGCAGCAGAGTTAAAATCCCCCGGGCTATATTTTTTTATTTGAAAATGTATTTAATGTACATATTAGAAACGTCAAAGTATTTTTACTACTAACTTAATTTGAATTTTCAAATTATTTAGTGTCACAATGTCAATGAGGTAAGTTCTGGGTAAAGCCTTTTACAGATTTTTTTCATAAGTTTCAGAATCCATGTCTTCTACTTTATTTTCTACTTCTAATCTGTAGTTTTCATCAACTGTAGCAAAAGTTCGCCTTTTAAAAGATTTCCCTAAAATACATAATTATTTGAGGTTTTTTAACTGTACATTTATAACTCATATAATCCATTATAGGTACTTAACTTTTGCTGTTCAATTTTGCTGTATATTGTTTTAAAGGTGCCGTAAAAAATTGTTTAGTAACATATCCAGGACCTTCGCTGACTATAGATGTTTCAATTTTACATAAAAAATTGCCTTTAGTATTATAAGATATAGCTGCAGCTTTACATCTACATTCGTAGGAATTCTTTAACGAAAAGTTTATCTTTTTTCCTGTAATTTGATTACTACTATCAATCACTTTTATTTTTTTAATATACCTGATATTATTTACTAGTGTCACTATAAATCATCATAAAAAAAACGTGAAGTATACCAATGTATTTGCAGTTTGTTTTGGATAAATTAATAGAACTTAAACTATAAAAATATAGCTATGTAAGCTTTCATGCTTTGAACGTATTTTGTTAAAAATTATTTATGCGAAAGATATGTATGCTCCATTTTCCACTTTGCGAAATAAATTACAATAGTTGATTCTGGAAACTTTAGGGTCATCGTTATTTCAAAATGCAGGATCGCCTTATACCGTTTACTTGCTTGGTCATAACCAGGTTAAATTGGCATACGTACCTGTACAAACAAAGGGCGAAATTCCGTAGCTGATACTAAATACAGATTAGGATCATTAGTGTAGCAGTCATCTCTCATTTATAATAGTAATTGACTAGCAGTCCAGTGAGACAAATGTCTCATTTAATAAAACAAAAAAGACCGTTTTGCAAATAGAACGCGTATTCACCACACGTACGTATATGACGTCATTGTTGGTAGCAAACTACCAGTCGCATTCGCCTTGATAAAATTTGCCTAGAATCTAACCTAAAAAGTTAGGATTAGGATAATTATTAAGATAATAATTAGTGTTAGAGACTGAAATTCGGTTCCTGACCTGACATGACCATTCCAAACATATAACTTTAATAACTTTTTTCTTTATATCTTACGGTTTGGCTGCTGAAACAGCGTCTCAGACAGACAAAACAGCGTCCCGGACAGACCAGCGTCCCGGACAGACACGTCTATTAGATAAAGGATGTTTTCAAATTCGCCTACTAATTACCTTTATTTTGTTGCAAAACAACATTATTGTCGTAAACGGTACTAACCAAGGCCTCCTATAGTGTACCAGGCCGTCTCATTGCCGAGCGCCTGCAAAATAGTGGTCATACGACAGCATTGAGCGCCCATTGGAAACATCATATTTTCGCACAATAAATGTAATAAACCTTCTTTAAATATTGTAGATAGGAATTTTAGTAATTGCAAATCATTTCTATATCTATCATACACTAATACACTATTACATTCGAAAATTAGAAGTAGGCCATGATTATTTATAAGTATATTTGTAATACTCTTATTCAAAATAGAAGTATGGAAATTCTGATACTATACATTATTATGCAATTTATAGAAA